>JAEVFF010001239.1:0-77827 GCA_018901945.1 Pugionium dolabratum | reverse complement strand
TTTTATTTCTTGTTCTTGCATTAGTTTAAGTTTCATTCAAGAAAATCAAAAAAATAACATCTAAGTTCATACCTAATGCATCTAGTTCTTACGTGCATCACTAGGTTCTAGAATCATTCTTACATTACTATTTTCGACTTTCCTTTTTGTTAGAATCATATTTCTATTATTTTAAAGTTAAATTAAAAGAAAAGAAAAAGAAAATAGGAAAAATACCAAAAGAATTCGAATTGGACAGCTAGCAATAGTTGTCAAGAAAGTTTCCATTTTTCTCAAATCTCCATATTTTCGGATTTTCCACTTCCCAGTTTTTCCTTTTTGCATATTTTTCGAATTCTCTATATAAGGAACTCTCCTAATCAATTCTAGGAGCAAAGTAACTTGATTTCTTTCTTGTAGTACGCAATGGGAGAAGAATAGAGATGCAGCCGAGGCCATGATGGCCATGTTCACCACACTCCAAACACAACTCGCATCAATCGGCGAGAGGTTGGAGCGCATGGAGAGGCCGATGAGATTCCAGGCTATAAGGCACGTGAGGGCTGAGCAAGGCCGTGCTGAGGGTCCTGAGCACCTTAGGACACGGCACGAACAGGAGGAACCCCAGCCAGAAGGAGATGAGGACATGCAGTGATGAGGACATCAGATCGTACATCCAACCAGGAGACCAGACTGGCCGACCAGGAAGCTTGCCCGAGACAGCCGGGCCATCTGGCACGTCTGCCGGACCAAGCAGTACCGCCAGGCCTTCAACCAATAGGACCAGCATTGCCGGCGGAGAGGCCCAAGCTTCCGGCACACTAGGTGGCGACGTGGATGACACCGCCGGTCCCCTGGTGATGCCACCAACTCCGGGATCAACTTGGCCGGTACTGAAGGCATCCCAGCCAGTACCGCGCACAATCCAGCTGGTACAGCCGATCCAGCCGAGTACATGCGCATTTCCACTTCCACACAAGAGGACTCGGACCAAATGAGCTACCAGCTCCAGGACATGCAACTAGAAGAAGTATCTACACCAGTGGTACCTCAAGGAGCAATGACAAGAAGCAGATCAAGGGCACTCTTCCACAAATTCAGCTTATGGGTCGACAAGCTTCTAGAAGAAGATCGACTAAGGACAATGGGCCAAAAATACAAGGAAGAGTCCAATAGCTTCTCAAAAACACAAGGGACATCAGAGACTTGGGCTTTAGTGGCAAGAGATGTCAAGGCCCAGAGATTTGTAACCCTACTCCAAGTCGAAGACTAGGAGCAAGGCGCGTGCATGCCACAAGGACGGCCACCTTCCATTTCTTGGCCGTGAGGTGAGTTAAGGTAAGTTTACATTCGAAAATATGCCTCTTTCTGTTTTGCAGGGTAGGATCTAGTTGCTTTACATTTTTGAGTCAAGAACATTTTAGGAATAGGTCCTTTTTCGGTTATACACTTTGTATCTTTTCCTTTTGTGCACTTTTGTAAACTTTCCTTTTATTTGTTTGAGTCGACCCTAGAAGGTCAAGCTGTCGAGCATATTAATAAGGCTCCTTCCAGGATTGTAGTTCGACAACCTTTTTGATATTAATAAAGATAGAACTTTTTCCCCAACAAGTTTTCTCTCAAGAATCTTGTGCGCTTAGAATCTAGTTGAGGCCAGCCCTCCTAGCTCTAAGTTTGTGATTTATCACGAGGTTCATCACCCCTCGTGTGGTTCACTTCACCTTTCCATCGAATACCAACCCAAAAACCCCTATCCAAGGAGTCTAAGGTCGAGTTTCTCACCTAAACTTCTCCAAACAGCCCACGCGCATACATCCTTGAATCGAGGCTTGTATCAAACACCCACTTTAAGGTAGCTAGATATTCTATATTTCGAAAAAATTTAAGACCAAAATAGCTAGGAAAAAGCCTCTAAGTAATCTAATATATCACAAACTTCGTGATGCTATGCATTATGCTTCATTTGTAAACCTTTGCTCAATGAGCACCCATGATCAGTTTAAAATGATCATTTTAACTAGGTGATCAACTTGATATGCTCGTAATAAATCATCTTCAACTTTTGATTTTGATTTTAAAATGACATGAATCCAATGCCCACGTTAATCTAACTCAAGTTTCACTATTTTGACTACATTTGACACTGAAAGAGCTATGACAAACTGTGCAAGTAATTCAATGTATTCCAAACTGCATGATGCTCTGCATTATGCTTCATTTATAAACCTTTACTCAAAGAACACCTTTGATCAGTTTAGAATTATCATTTTAACAGGCCGATCAACTTGACATATCCGCACTAAATGATCCAAAACTTTTGACACAAATCCAACGTCCACTTTGAGCTAGCTGAATATTCTATATTGTGAAAAAATTTAATATGGAAATAGCTATGACAAAGCCTCCGAGTAATCCAATCTATCCCAAGCTGCTAGATGTCATGCATTATGCTTCATTTGTAAATCTTTGCTCAATGAGCACCAATAATCAGTTTAAAATGATTATTTTAACTAGCTGATTAACTTGACATGTATGGACTAAATCGTATTTAGTATTTGATTTAGAGCTCAAAATGACATGAATCCAATAACCACCTTAATCTAGTTCATTTTTCAGTATTTTGAAAACATTTGAGACTTAAAAAGCTATGACAAAGCCTCCAAGTAATCCAATGTATCCCAAACTACGTAATGCCAAGCATTATGCTTCATTTATAAGCCTTTACTAAAGGAGCACCCATAATCAGTATAGATTGATCATTTCAACTGGTCGATCAACTTCACATGTCCGCACTAAATTGTTCTTAACTATTTATTTAGGGTTCAAAATGACACAAATCCAACGCCAACGTTAACCTAGCTCAGTTTTCTTTGTTGTGATTAAATTTAAGAGCGAAATAGCTATGACAAAGCCTCCAAGTAATCCAATGTATTCCGAATTGCCGGATGGCATGCCTTTTGCTTCATTTATAAGCCTTTACTCAAGGAGCACCAATGATGAGTTTAGATTTGTCATTTCAACTGGCCGACCAACTTGACATGTCCACACTAAATTGTCCGTAACTTTTGATTTAGAGTTCAGAATGACACGAATCCAATGCCCACTTTACACTAGCTCAATATTTTATACTGTGACACACTTTAAGACCAAAATAGCTAAGAAAAAGCCTCCAAGAAATCCAATCTATCACAAACTGCATGATGGCATGCATTATGATTCATTTGTAAACCTCTGCTCAATGAGCACGAATGATCAGTTTAGAATGATCTTTTTAACTAGATGATCAACTTGACATATCCAGACTATATCGTCTTTAATATTTGATTTAAACCTCAAAATGACATGAATCCAACACCAACCTTAAGCTAGCTCAATTTTCATAATAGTCTCAAAAAGCTACGACAAAGCCTCCAAGTAATCAAATGTATACCAAACTGCGTGATGCCATGCATTATGCTTCATTTATAAGCATTTACTCAAGGAGCCCCAATGATCAGTTTACAATGATCATTTTAACTAGCTGATCAACTTGATCATGTCCGGACTAAATTGTTTTTCACATTTGAGTTAGACCTAATATGAATCCAACGCCCACATTTATCTAGCTCAATTTTCAATACTGTGACAACATTTGAGACTGAATGACAAAACCTCAGAGTAATCCAATCTATCCTAAACTGCTGGATGCCATGCATTACGATTCATTTGTAAACATTTGCTCAATGAGCACCAATGATTAGTTTACAATGATCATTTTAACTAGCTGTTCTACTTGACATGTCCGGACTAAATCGTCTTTAACATTTGAGTTAGACCTAAAAATGATATTAAATCAATGCGCACGGTAATCTATCTGAATTTTCAATATTGTTACAACATGTGATACTGAAAGAGCTACGACAAAACTTCAAAGTAATTCAATGTATTCCAAACTGCGTGATGCCATTCATTATACTTCATTTATAAGCTTTTACTCAAGGAGCACTAATGAGTAGTTTAGAATGATCATTTTAACTATCCGATCAACTTGACATTTCTGCAATAAATTATCCGTAACTTTTGATTTAGAGTCCAGAGTGAAACGAAACCAACGCCCACTTTAAGCTAGCTCACTATTCTATATTGTGACAAAATTTAGGATAAAATAGCTGCAACAAAGCCTCCAGATAATCCAATCTATCACTGACTGCGTGATGCTATGCATTATGCTTCATTTGTAAACTTTTGCTCAATTAGCACCAATGATCAATTTAGAAAGATCATTTTAACTAGCTGATCAACTTCACATGTCCGGACTAAATCAACTTTAATATTTGATTTAGAGCTCAAAATGACGTGAACCCAAAGCCCAACTTAATATAGTTCAATTTTCAATATTGTGACATCATTAGTCTCAAAAAGCTACGATAAATCTTTCAAGTAATCTATTGTATCCAAAACTCCGTGATGCCATGCATTATGCTTCATTTATAACCCTTTACTCAAGGAGAACCAATGATCATTTTAAAATGATCATTTTAACTGGCCGATTAACTTGAAATGTCTACACTGAATCGTCTGAAACTTTTGATTTACAGTTCAGAATGAAACGTATCCAACGCCTACGTTAAGCTAGCTCAATCTTCTATCCCAATATAGCTATGACAAAGCTTGCAAGTAATCCAATCTATCCCAAACTATTGGATGCCATTCATTATGCTTTATTTGTAAACCGTTGCACAACAAACACCAAAGATCAATTTAAAATGATCATTTTAAGTGGCCGATCAACTTGACATGGCCGCACTAAATTATCCATAACTTTCGATGTAGAGTTCAGACTGACACGAATCCAACACACACTTTAAGCTGGCTCAATATTCTATATTGTGAATAAATTTAAGACCGAAATAGCTATGACAAAGCCTCCAAGTAATCCAATCCATCCCAAACTGTTGGATGCCATGCATTATGCTTCATTTGTAAACCTTTTCTTAATGAGCACCAATGATAAGTTTAGAATAATCATTTTATCTACCTGATCAACTTGACATGTACGTAATAAATCGTCTTTAGTATTTGAGTTAGACCTAAAAATGACATGAATCCAACACCCACGTTAATCTAGCTTAATTTTCAATATTGTGTCGACATTTGAGAATGAAAAATCTACAACAAAGCCTCCATGTAATGCAATGTATCATAAACTGCATGATGCCATGCATTATGCTTTATTTATAAGCCTTTACTCAAGGATCACCAACGATCAGATTAGAATTATCATTTTAACTGCTGATCAACTTGACATGTTCGCACTAAATTGTCCATAACTTTGGATTTAGAGTTCAGAATGACACGAATCCAACTCCCACGTTAAGCTAGCTCAATTTTCTATATTGTGATTAAATTTAAGATCAAAATAGCTTTGAAAATTTTTCCAAGTAATCCAATCTATCCCAAACCATTGGATTCCATGCATTATGCTTAATTTGTAAAACCTTTGCTGAATGAGAACCAATGATCAGTTAAGAATGATCATTTTAACTAGCTGATCAACTTGACATGTCCGCACCAAATCGTTTTTAACATTTGATTTAGAGGTCAAAGTGACATGAATCAAACTTCCACTTTAATTAAGCTCAATTTTCTATATTGTGACAACATTTGAGATTAAAGAGAAACGACAAAGCCTCCAAGTAACCCAATGTAACCCCAACTGCGTGATGCCATGCATTATGCTTCATTTATAATCCTTTATTTAAGGAGCACCAATGGTCAGTTACGAATGATCATTTTAACGGGACAATCAACCTGACATGTACACACTAAATCATCTGCAATTTTTATTTAGAGTTCCGTATGACACGAACCCAACGCCCACATTAAGCTAGCTCAATATTCTATATTGTGACAAAATTTACGACCAAAGTAGCTACGACAAAAACTCCCAGTAATCCAATCTATCACAAACTGCGTGATGCCATGCATTTTGCTTCATTTGTGTTTTGGTGGATGAGCACCAATGATCAGTTTAGAATGATCATTTTAACTAGCTAATCAACTTGAAAAGTCCGGACTACATCATCTTTAATATTTGATTTAGAGCTCAAAATTGCATGAATCCAACACCCACCTTAATCTAGCTCAATTTTTAGTATTGTGACAATATTTTAGATAGTTTTAAAATGATACGACAAAACGTCCAAGTAATCCAATGTATCCCAAACTGCGTGATGCCATGATTTATGCTTCATTTATAAGCTTTTACTCAAGGAGCACCAATGATCAGTTTAGAATGATCATTTCAACTGGACGATCAATTTCACATGTCTGAACTAAATCGTTTGAAACTTTTGATTTATAGTTCAGAATGACACGAGTCTATTGCCCATGTTAAGATAGCTCAATTTTCTAAATTGTGAATAAATATAAGACCGAAATAGCTACAACAAAGCGTCCAAGTAATCCAACCCATTCCAAACTATTAGATGCCAAGTAAACCTTTTCGTAATGAGCACCACTGATAAGTTTAGAATGATAATTTTATCTATCTGATCAACTTGACATGTCCAGACTAAATCGTTTTTAACTTTTGAGTTAGACCTAAAAAAGACATGAATCCAACACCCACGTTAATCTAGCTTAATTCTCAATATTGTGACAACATTTGAGAATGAAAAAGATACGACAAAGCCTCCGAGTAATCCAATGTATCCCAAACTGCGTGATGCCATGCATTATGCTTTATTTATAAGCCTTTACTCAAGGAGCTCCAACAATTGGATTAGAATTATCATTTTAACTGCTGATCAACTTGACATGTTCGCACTAAATCCTCTGTAACTTTGGATTTAGAGTTCTGAATGACATGAATCCAACGCCCACGTTAAGCTAGGTCTATTTTCTATATTGTGATTAAATTTAAGATCAAAATAGCTTCAAAAATCTTTCCAATTAATCTAATCTATCCCAAATCATTACATTCCATGCATTATGCTTCATTTGTACACCTTTGCTGAATGAGAACCAATTATCAGTTTAGAATGATCATTTTAACTAGCTGATTGACTTGATATGTCTACACCAAATCATTTTTAACAGTTGATTTATAGGTCAAAATGACATGAATCCAACTGCCATGTTAATCAAGCTCCATTTTCTATATTGTGACAATATTTGAGATTGAAAGAGCAACGACAATGACTCCAAGTAATCCAATGTATCTGAAACTACGTGATGCATACATTATACTTCATTTATAAGTCTTTATTTATGGAGCACCAATGATCAGTTAAGAATGATCATTTCAACGGCTCGATCATTTTCAGCATTAACTCTACCACAACTTTTTATTTAGAGTTCAGAAAGACACGAATTTAACGCCCACATTAAGCTAGCTCCATATTCTATATTGTCACACAATTTAAGACCAAATTAGCTACGACAAAGCCTCCCAGTAATCCAATCTATCCCAAACTGTGTGATGTCATGCATTATGCTTCATTTGTAAACTTTTGGTGAATGAGAACGAATTATCAGTTTAGAATGATCATTTTAACTAGCTGATCAAGTTGACAAGTCCAGACTAATTTTTTTTAATATTTGATTTAGAGCTCAAAATGACATGAATCCAACGCCCACGTTAAGCTAGCTCTATATTCTATATTGTCATTAAATTTAAGATCAAAATAGCTTTGAAAAATCTTCCAATTAATCCACTCTATCCCAAACCATTAGATTCAATGCATTATGCTTCATTTATAAACCTTTGCTGAATGAGAACCAATTATCATTTTACAATGATCATTTTAACTAGCTGATCGACTTGACATGTCCGCACCAAATCGTTTTTAACAGTTGATTTAGAGCTCAAAATGACATGAATTCAACTGCCATGTTAATCAAGCACTATTTTCTATATTGTGACAACATTTGAGATTGAAAGAGCAACGACAAAGCCTCCAAGTAATCCAATGTATCCCAAACTGCATGATGTCGTGCATTATTCTTCATTTATAAGCCTTTATTTAAGGAGCACCAATGATCAGTTAAGAATGATAATTTTAACGGCTCGATCATTTTCCGCATCAACTTGTCCGCAACATTTTATTTAGAGTTCAGAAAGACACGAATTTAACGCCCACATTAAGCTAGCTCCATATTCTATATTGTCACAAAATTTAACACCAAATTAGCTATGACAAAGCCTCCCAGTAATCCAATCTATCCCAAACTGCGTGATGCCATGCATTTTGCTTAATTTGTAAACTTTTGGTGAATGAGCACCAATTATCAGTTTAGAATGATCATTTTAACTAACTCATCAACTTGACAAGTCCAGACTAAATGTTTTTTAATATTTGATTTAGAGCTCAAAATGACATGAATATAACACCCACCTTAATCTAGCTCAATTTTTAATATTGTGACAATATTTTAGAGTAGTCTCAAAAAGCTACGACAAAGCATCCAAGTAATCCAATGTATCCCAAACTGCGTGATGCCATGTATTATGCTTCATATATAAGCTTTTACTCAAGGAGCACCAATGATCAGTTTAGAATAATCATCTTAACTAGCCGATCAACTTCACAATTATGAACTAAATCGTTTAAAAGTTTTGATTTAGAGGTCAGAATGACACGAATCTATTGCCCATGTTAAGCTAACTCAATTTTCTATATTGTGTTTAAATTTAAGACCGAAATAGCTACGAAAAAGCCTCTAAATAATCCAATACATCCCAAACTACTTGATGCCATGAATTATACTTCATTTGTAAACCTTTTCTTAATGAACACCAATGATAAGTTTAGAATGATCATTTTATCTAACTGATCAACTTGAGATGTCCGGACTAAATCGTCTTAAACATTTAAGTTAGACCTAAAAATGACATGAATCCAACACCCACGTTAATATAGCTTAATTTTCAATACTGTGACAATATTTGAGAATGAAAAAGCAACAAAAAAGCCTCAAAGTAATCTAATGTATCCCAAACTGTTTGATGCCATGCATTATGCTTCATTTATAAGCCTTTACTTAAGAAGCACAATTGATCAGGTAAGAATGATTATTTTAACGGGTCGATCATTTTGACTTGTCTGCATTAAATCGTACCGAACTTTTTATTTAGACTTCAGAAAGACACGAATCCAATGCCCACATTAACCTAGCTCAATATTCTATATTGTGACAAAATTTAAGACCAAATTAGCTACGACAAAGCCTCCCAGTAATCCAATCTATCCCAAACTGTGTGATGCCATGTATTATGTTTCATTTGTAAACCTTTGGTGAATGAGCACCAATGATCAGTTTAGAATGATCATTTTAACTAGCTGATCAACTTGACAAGTCTAGACTAAATCGTCTTTAATATTTGATTTAGAGATCAAAATGACAAGAATCCAACGCCCACCTTAATCTAGCTCTATTTTTAATATTGTGACAACATCTGAGATTGAAAGAGCAAAGACAAAGCCTCCAAGTAATCCAATGTATCCCAAACTGCGTGATGCCATGCATTATGCTTCATTTATAAGCCTTTATTTAAGGAGCACCAATGATCAGTTAAGAATGATCATTTTATCTAATGGATCAACTTGAGATCTCCGGACTAAATCGTCTTAAACATTTAAGTTAGACCTAAAAATGACATGAATCCAACACCCACGTTAATCTAGCTTAATTTTCAATATTGTTACAACATTTGAGAATGAAAAAGCTATGAAAAATCCTCCAAGTAATCCAATGTATCCCAAATGCGTGATGCCATGCATTATGCTTCATTTGTAAGCCTTTATTTAAGGAGCATCAATGATCAGTTAATAATGATCATTTTAACAGGCCAATCAACCTGACATGTGCGCACTAAATCGTCCGCAACTTTTTATTTAGTGTTCAGAATGACACGTATCCAATGCCCAAATTATACATTGAGACAAAATTTAAGACCAAAGTACCTACGTCAAAGCCTCCATGTAATCCAATCTACCCCAAACTGCGTGATGCCATGCATTATGCTTCATTTGTAAATCTTTGCTCAATGAGCACCAATGATCAGTTTAGAATGATCATTTTAACTAGCTGATCAACTTGACATGTCCACACTTAATCATCTTTAACATTTGATTTAGAGCTCAAAATGGCTTGAATGCAACGCCCACGTTAATCTATCTCCATTTTCAATATTGTGATAACATTTGAGACTGAAAAAACTACAACAAAGCGTCCAAATAATTCAATCTATCCCAAACTGCGTGATGCTATGCATTATGATTCATTTATAAGCCTTTACTCAAGGAGCACCAATGATCAGTTTAGTATGATCATTTTAACTTGTCGATCAATTTGACATGTCCACACTAAATTGTCCGTAACATTTTATTTACGGTTTAGAATGATATAAATCCAATGCCGACTTTAACCTAGCTCAATATTCTAAATTGTGGCAAAAGTTACGACCGCAATAGCTACGACAAAGCCTCAAAGAAATCGAATCTATCCCAAACTGCGTGATGCCATGCATTATGCTTCATTTGTATACCTTTGCTCAATGAGAACCAAACATCAGTTTAGAATGATCATTTTAACTAGCTGATCAACTTCAAATGTCCACACTAAATCGTTTTTAACATTTGATTTAGATTTCAAAATGACATGAATCCAACACCCACGTTAATCAAGCTTAATTTTCAAAATTGTGACATCATTTGAGACTGAACGAGATACGACAGAGCTTCCAAGTAATCTAATGTATCCCAAACTACATGATGCCATGCATTATGCTTCATTTATAAGCCTTTACTTAAGGATCACCTTGACATTTCCGATCACCTTGACATTTCGGCACTAAATCGTCCGTAACTTTTGATTTAGACTTCATAAGGACATGAATCCAAACAGCACGTCAAGCTAGCTCAATATTTTATATTGTGACAAAATTTAAGAACGAAATAGCTAAGAAAAAACCACCAAGTACTCCAATCTATTCCAAACTGCGTGATCCCATGCATTATGCTTCATTTGTAAATCTTTGCTCAATGAGCACCAATGATCAGTTTGGAATGATCATTTTAACTAGCTGATCAACTTGACATGTCCACACTAAATCGTTTTTAACATTTGATTTGTAGCGCAAAATGACATGAATCCAACGTCCACATTAAACTAGCTTAATTTTCAAAATTGTGCCAACATTTGACACTGAACGAGCTACGACAGAGGTTGCAAGTAATCTAATGTATCCCAAACTACGTGATGTCATGCATTATGCTTCATTTATAAACCTTTACTTAAGGAGCACCAATGACATGTTTAGAATGATCAATTTAACAGGCCGATCACCTTGACATGTCTGAACTAAATCGTCCATAACTTTTGATTTAGAGTTCAGAATAACATGAATCCATCAAGCACGTCAAGGTAGCTCAATATTTTATATTGTGACAAAATTTAAGACCGAAATAGCTAAGACAAAGCCATCAAGTACTCCAATCTATCCCAAACTGCGTGATTCCATGCATTATGCTTCATTTGTAACCTTTCCTCAATGAGCACCAATGATCAGTTTAGAATGATCATTTTAACTAACTGATCAACTTGACATCTCCGCACTAAATTGTTGGAAATTATGACTTTGGGTTGGTAAAAGGCATAACCATCTAGTGCACTGTTGGCTTGATAGGGCAACGGGTAATCAAGAATGGAAAGCCACTTATCCGGCTTATTTTGTCCAGTATGTAGAGTTGATAGATTCTGGATAATTCGAATCAGACGAGAATCAGAATTCGGAAAAAAAGACATTCCGATATGTTCCCAGATGGATATCACATGAGGATTTCGTAAATATAGTTAAGAGTTCTAGGAATGATATCCCCCAGCAATCAGATTCTGCCTTATCACTGACATTGAAAATATGCCGAAATCAATGGCTAAAAGAGGGCTACAAAAATACCAAATTCTTCCATGCTAGAACAAAAAAATAGAAGATCAAGAAATAATATTACTTCTATCAAGAATTCCTCTTGTGTGGATGTATTTCGGAACGAAGCTATTGCTGATGAATCACAACAATACTTCATGGAGTTATTTCAGATAACTCATCAGGGTAATATGGAACATGCTTTAAGTATGGTTAACTCTGTAGTCTCTGACGATATGAATAAAGAGTTAACAAAAGGAATTTCGAAAGCTGAAGTCTATGAAGCTATCCTTTCAATAGGGGCCAATAAAGCTAAAAGACCAGATGGATTTTCAGCTGCTTTTTTCATCAGCATTGGAATATGGTTGGTAATGCAGTTTATACGGAAGTAGAACAATTTTTTCAAACTAGGAATATGAATCTAGAGTTCAACCATACAAACCTCTTTCTTATACCTAAGCTGGTTTGTAATGTCTTTCACAAAGTGATACCCAAAATCTTGGTTTTCCGTCTCAAAAATATATTGAAGAATATCATTTCCAAAAATCAGGTGGCTTTTATACTGGGAAGACTTATCACGGATAATGTTCTTATTGCTCATGAAGCCTTACACTCACTTCGGGCTCAACAAAAGTGTGCAAAATCCTACATGGCTGTTAAAACCGATTTCAGTAAACCTTATGACTGTGTTGGACTGAATTTTCTTGAGGCTGTACTGACTAAGAAAGATTCTCCAAGTCAATGGATTCATTGGATAATGGAATGTGTCACCACGGTATTCTTTTCCGTACTTATTAATGGAAGCCCATATGGTAATTTTAAACCTCAACGTGCTTTACGACAAGGAGATCCTCTTTCACCATATTTATTTATAATATGTGCTGATGTGCTAAGTGCTATGCTCCATAACTCGGAAAGGAATGGATTGATCAAGATCTACTGGCCAATTTAGGTTGGAAATTATTGCATAGACCAGACTGCTTTTTATCACGGATTTTAAAAGGCAGATATTACAAGAATGGAGACTTCATATCGGCTAAATCAGGATCTCGAACATCTTTTGGGTGTCAATCAATCTTATATGGACAACAATTACTTCAATCAGGTCTTTTCAGAACTATCGGTACAGCCACATCTATTTCAATTGCGGATAAAAATTGGCTTCCTTTTCTCTATCCCGGGTACCAAAATTACTTCCATATACTAATCCTACTTTGAAGTCAATGATCTTATTGATAACAAGATAGGGCAATGGAATGAAGATACAATAGCAGATTTAATTGAAAAGGATGATCATCATCTCATCTATAAAATATTTTTACCCAACAATTCCTTGCACGACGGGTGGTATTGGAAATTTATGGCAAATGGAGTATATAATGTCAAAATCGGGATATCGTCATGCGGTTGAGAGAGGTAATCATGAATCATCTTTAATTCAACCAATACTAGCTCATCATTAGGATCTGGCGAAAACAATCTGGAATTTAAAGATTTCTCCAAAGATAATCCATTTCTTGTAGAAATTATTATCTAATGCGCTCCCCTTCAAGTCGCATTTATTTCACCGGAAGTTAATCTCGGAAAATAAATGCTCCTGATATGTTGAAGTAGAAGAAAATGAGGTTCACAACTTTTTTAGTTGCCCTTATGCTCAGATGGTATGAAGGAAAATGGGTATCTCCACTACGTATATTTGTGATCCATCTTCAAATATTCACGATAATGTCAGATATTTAATCGCGAGCTATGATCAGTTTGATCAGGATTCCACACAAAAGTATCTACCTTTTTATACTCTGTGGCGATTACGGAAGGCAAGGAATGATCTTATTTTCATCAACAAAGATACTTCAGTGGATACCTTGTTTGAAAAAGTATTGGAGGATGTTCGAGAGTGGATTGCTAGTTTGGACTCAGCGGATTTAAATCCCAAATCCACAGTTTATCATCATACGAATATTCAATGGACAACTCCTCCTCAAATGTGGGTTAAATGTAATTATGACGCTGCCCATAGAGAAGGTTCTCAACATTCAGGTTTAGGATGGGTAATTTGAAACGATCAAAGATCTTTTGTCTTCGCTGGAATGGGTAAATATCAAGGTCATCATTCAATCATAGAATCAGAATTCTCACCATTACTCTGGGCTTTACAAGCTACAGGGTCTTTGGACTCAGCGGATTTAAATCCCAAATCCACAGTTTATCATCATACGAATATTCAATGGACAACTCCTCCTCAAATGTGGGTTAAATGTAATTATGACGCTGCCCATAGAGAAGGTTCTCAACATTCAGGTTTAGGATGGGTAATTTGAAACGATCAAAGATCTTTTGTCTTCGCTGGAATGGGTAAATATCAAGGTCATCATTCAATCATAGAATCAGAATTCTCACCATTACTCTGGGCTTTACAAGCTACAGGGTCTTTGGGATTTCGTTATGTCATATTTGAAGGCGATAATTTATGTCTTAATAACATCATCAACCACAAAAGTGTCAATTATCAACTTCCACAATATATACAGACTGTTTAATAATGGATTTCTCAGTTCGATGCAATTCTCTTCCAACATAAACCAAGATTAGGTAATCAAGTCGCGGATGCTCTAGCTTCATCCTCGATCATATCTCATGTAGATTGGAAACTATTTAATGTATGTCCTCCTTTCCTACAATATCTTGTCAACAATAATATTTCAACATAATATAATTTCTGTTGGCATAAAAAAAATTGGCCGATCAACTTGATAATTCCGCACTAAATCGCCCGAAACTTTTGATTTAGAGCTCCAAATGACATGAATCCAACATCCACGTTAATCTAGCTCAACATTGAATATTGTGACAACATTTGATACTAAAAGAGCTAAGAAAAAGCCTCCAAGTCATCCACAATGTATTCCAAACTGCATGAGGCGATGCATTATGCTTCATTTATATGCTTTTACTCAAGGAGAACCTATGATCAGTTTAGCATGATCATTTTAACAGGCCGATGAACTTAACATGTCCACACTAAATCATCCGTAACTTTTGATTTAGAGTTCAGAATGACACGAATCCAATGCCCACGTCAAACTAGCTCAATATTCTATATTGTGAAAAAATTTAAGACGGAAGTAGCTAAGACAAAGCCTCCAAGTAATCCAATCTATTCCAAACTGCGTGATACCCTGCATTATGATTCATTTGTAAACCTTTTCTCAATTAGCACCAATGATAAGTTTAGAATGATGATTTTAACTAGCTCATCAACTTGACATGTCCGGATTAAATCGTTTGTGACATTTGATTTAGAAGTCAAAATGACATGAATCCAACGCCCACGTTAATCTAGCTCAATTTTCAATATTGTTGCAACATTTGAGACTGAGAGAGCTACGAAAAAGCCTCCTACTAATCCAATGTATCCCACTCTGCGTGATGCCATGCATTATGCTTCATTTATAAGCCTTTACTCAAGGAGTACCAATGACAAGCTGATAATGATCATTTGAACAGGCCGATCAACTTGATATGTCCTCACTAAATCATCCGTAACTTTTGATTTAGAGTCAGAATGACACGAATCCAATGGCCACATCAAGCAAGCTCAATATTCTATATTCTGACAAAATTTGAGACCGAAATAGCTAAGAGAAAGCCACCAAGTAATCTAATCTATCCCAAGTTGCGTGATTTCATACATTATGCTTCATTTGTAAACCGATGCTCAATGAGCACCAATGATCTGTTTAGAATGATCATTTTAACTAGATGATCAACTTGACATGTCCGCACTAAATCATTTTCAACATTTTATTTAGAACTCATAATGACATGAATCCAATGCCCACGTTAATCTAGCTCAATTTTCAATATTGTGACATCATTTGAGACTGAAAGAGCTATAACAAAGCCTCCATGTAATACAATGTATCCTAAACTGCGTAGTACCCTGCATTATGCTTCATTATTAAGCCTTTACTCAAGGAGCACCAATGATCAGTTTAGTATTATCATTTTAAATGGCCGATCAACTTCACTTGTCCACAATAAATCGCCCGAACTTTTGATTTAGAGTTCGGAATAACTCAAATCCAACACCTCTATGAAGCTAGCTCAATTTTCTATATTGTGATTAGGTTTAATACTGAAATAGCTACGAAAAAGCCTCCTAGTAGTTCAATCTATCCCAAACTGCGTGATGCCTTGCATTATGCTTCATTTGTAAACCTTTGCTCAATGAGGAACAATGATCAGTTTTTAATGATCATTTTAACTGGGTGATCAACTTGACAGGTATGCACTAAGTCGTCTTTAAAATTTTAGAGCTCAAAATGACATGAATCCAATGCCCACGTGAATCTAGCTCAATTTTCAACATTGTGACAACATTTGAGAGTGGAAGATCTACGACAAAGCCTCCAAGTAATCCAATGTATCCTAAATTGTGTGATGCCATGCTTATGCTTCATTTATAAGCCTTTTGTCAAGAAACACCAATGGCAAGTTTAAAATGATCATTTTAACAGGCCTATCAACTTGACATGTCTTCACTAAATTATTCGCAACTTTTGATTTAGAGTTTAGAATGACACGAATCCAACGACCATGTCAAGCTAGCTCAATATTTTATACATTGACAAAATTTAAGACCGAAAGAGCTAAGACAAAGCCACCAAGTAATCAAATCTATCCCAAACTGTGTGATGCCCTACATTATGCTTCATTTGTAAATCTTTGCTCAATGAGCACCAATTCATCAGTTTAGAATGATCCATTTAATTAGCTGATCAACTTGACATGTTGCACTAAATCTTCTTTTACATTTGATTTAGAGCTCAAATTCACATGAATCTAACGCCACGTTAATCTAGCTCAAATTTCAATATTATGACAACATTTGATACTGAAAGAGCTACGACAAAGCCCTCAAGTAATCCAATCTTTCTCAAACTACGTGATGCCAAGCATTATGATTCATTTGTAAACCTTTTCTCAGTAAACACAAATGATCGGTTTAAAATGATCATTTTAACTAGCTTATCAACTTGACATGTCTGGATTAAATCGTCTTTAGCATTTGATTTAGAGCTCAAAATGACATGAATCCAACGCCCACATTAATCTTGCTCAATTTTCAATATTGTGGCAACATTTGATGGTGAAAGAGCTACGACAAAGCCTCCAAGCAATCCAATTTATCTAAAACTGCGTGATGCCATGCATTATGCTTCATTTATAAGCCTTTACTCAAGGAGCACCAATGATCCGTTTATAATCTTCATTTTAACTGGTCGATCAACTTGACATGTCCACAATAAATCGTCTGAAACTTTTGATTTAGAGATCCGAATGACACGAATCCAATGCCCACGTTAAACTAGCTCAATTTTCTATATTGTGATTAAATATAAGTCCGAAATAGCTATGACAAACTCTCCAAGTAATCCAATCTATCCCAAACAGCGTGATGCCATGCAATATGCTTCCTTTGTAAACTTTTGCTCAATGAGCACCTTTGATCAGTTTAGAATGAGCATTTTAACTAGCTGATCAACTTGACATGTCCGCACTAAATCATTTAACATTTGATTTAGAGCTCAAAATAAAATGAATGCAACTCACATGTTAATCTAGCTCAATTTTCAATATTGTGACAACATTTGAAACTGAAGGAACTACTACAAAGCCTCGAAGTAATCCAATGTATCCCAAACTGCATAATGCTATGCATGATGGTTCATTTATAAGCCGTTACTCAAGGAGCATCAATTATCAGTTTAGAATGATCATTTTAACAGTCCGATCAACTTAACATGTCCGCACTAAATTGTCCGAAACTTTTGATTTATAGTTCAGAATGACACGAATCTAACGCCCAAATCAAGCTAGCTCGATATTCTATATCGTGACTAAGTTTAAGAACGAAATACCTATGACAAGGCCTCCAAGTAATCCAATCCATCCCGAACTGCGTAATGCCATGCATTATGCTTTACTTGTAAACCTTTGCTCAATGAGCACCAATGATAAGTTCAGAACGATCATTTTAACTAGCTGATCAATTTGACATGTCCGCATTAAATCAACTATAATGTTTGATTTAGAGCTCAAAATCATATGAATCCAACTTCCACGTTAATCTACCTCAATTCTCAATATTGTGACAACATTTGAGACTGAAAGAGCTACGACAAAACCTCCAAAAAATCCAATCTATACAAAATTGTGTGATGCCATGTACTATACTTCATTTGTAAACCTTTTCTCAGTGAGCACCAATGATCAGTTAAGAATTATCATTTAACTGGCTGATCAACTTGACATGACCGCACTAACGTCCAAAATTTTTTATTTAGAGTTCCGAATGACACGAATCCAATGACTACGTTAGACTAGCTCAATTTTCTATATTGTGATTAAATTTAAGACCCAATAGCTACGACAAAGCCTTCAAGTAATTCAATCTGTCCCACACTACTGGATGACATGCACTATGCTTCATTTGTAAATCTTTTCTCAGTGAGCACGAATGATCAGTTTAGAATATTCATTTTAACTAGCTGATAAACTTGACATGTCCGGACTAAATTGTCTTTTATATTTGATTTAGCGCTCAAAATCTCATGAATTCAACGCCCACATTAATCTAGTTCAATTTTTAATATTGTGACAACTTTTAAGGCTGAAAGAGCTACAACAAAGCCTCCAAGTAATGCAATGTATCCTAAACTTTGTGATGCCATGCATTGTGCTTCATTCATAAGCCTTTACACAAGGAGCACCGATGATCAGTTTAGAATTATAATTTAACTGGCCGATTAACTTGACATGTCCACATTAACGTCTGAAAATTTTGATTTATAGCTCAGAATGACACGAATCCAACAACCACGTTAAACTAGCTCAATTTTCTATCTTGTTATTAAATTTAAGACCCAATTATCTAGGACAAAGCCTACAAATAATCCAATATATCCCAAACTGCTAATGCCATGCATTACGCTTAATTTGTAAAACTTTGCTCAATGAGCACCAATGATCAGTTTAGAATGAGCATTTTAACTAGCTGATCAACTTGACATGTCCACACTAAATCGTCTTTAACATTTGATTTAGAGTTTCAAATGACATGAATTCAATGCCCATGTTAATCTAGCTCAATTTTCAATATTTTGACAACATTTGAGGCTGAAAAAGCTACAACAAAGCCTCTAAGTAATACAATCTATCCCAAATTGCTGGATGCCATGCATTATGCTTCATTTGTAAACCTTTGCTCAATGAGCACCAATGATCAGTTTAGAATGATCATTTTAAGTAGCTGATCAACTTGACATATCCGGACTAACTTGTCTTTAATATTTTATTTAGAGCTCAAAATGACATGAATCCAACGCCCACGTTAATCTAGTTCAATTTTCAATATTGTGACAACATTTCAGACTGAAAGAGCTACAACAAAACATCCAAGTAATCCAATGTATCCCAAACTGCGTGATGCCATGGGTTATGCTTCATTTATAATCCTTTACACAAGGAGCACCAATGAACAGTTCAGAATTATCATTTAACTGCCCGATCAACTCTACATGTCCGCAACGATGTCAGAAACTTTTGATTTAGAGTTCCGAGTGACATGAATCCAATGACCACGTTAAACTAGCTCAATTTTCTATATTCTGTTTAAATTTAAGACCCAAATAGCTACGACAAGGCCTTCAAGTAATCTAATCTATCCCAAACTGTTGGATGTCATGCATTATGGTTCATTCGTAAACCTTTTCTCAAAGAGCACCAATCATTAGTTTAAAATGATCAATTTAACTAGCTGATCAACTTGACATGTCCGGACTAAATCGTCTTCAACATTTGAGTTACAGCTCAAAGTGACATGAATCCAACACCCACGTTAATCTAGCTCAATTTTCAATATTGTGGCAACATTTGACACTGAAAGAGCTACGACGAAGCCTCCAAGTAATCCAATGTATTCCAAACTACTTGATGTCATGCATTATGCTTCATTTGTAAACCTTTGCTCAATGAGCACCAATGATCAGCTTAAAATGAGTATTTTGACTAGCTGATGATCTTGACATGTCGGCACTAAATCATCTTTAACATTTGATTTAGAGTTCAAAATGATATAAATCCAATGTCCACGTTAATCTAGCTCAATTTTCAATATTGTTACAACATTTGTGACTGAAAGAGCTACAACAAAGCCTCCAACTATCCAATCTATCCCAACTATTCATTTGTAAACCTTTGCTCAATGAGCACCAATGATCAGCTTAAAATTAGTATTTTGACTAGCTGATGATCTTGACATGTCGGCACTAAATCATCTTTAACATTTGATTTAGAGTTCAAAATGATATGAATCCAATGTCCACGTTAATCTAGCTCAATTTTCAATATTGTTACAACATTTGAGACTGAAAGAGCTACAACAAAGCCTCCAACTATCCAATCTATCCCAAACTGCTTGATGTCATGCATTATGCTTCATTTGTAAACCTTTGGTCCATGAGCACCAATGATCAGCATAAAATGAGTATTTTGACTAGCTGATCAACTTGACATGTCCGGACTAAATCGCCTTAAATATTTGATTTAGAGCTTGAAATTAGATGAATCCAATGCCCACGTTAATATAGTTCAATTCTCAATATTGTGACAACATTTGACACTGAAAGAGCTATGACAAAGCTTTCAAGTAATCCAATGTATCCCAAACTGCGTGATGCCATGCATTATGTTTCATTTATAAGCCTTTACTCAAGTAACACCAATGATCAGTTTAGAATTCTCATTTAACTGGCCGATAACCTTGACATGTCCGCACTAAATTGTCTGAAAATTTTGATTTGGAGTTCAAAATGACAAGAATCCAATGCTTACGTTAAGCTAGCTCAAGTTTCTATATTGTGACTAAATCTAAGACCCAAATATCTAGGACAAAGCCTCCAAATAATCCAATTGATCCCAAACTGCGTGATGTCGTACATTATGCTTCATTTGAAGACCTTTTCTCATTGAGCACGAATGATCAGTTTAGAATGATCATTTTAACTAGCTAATCAACTTGAAATGTCAAGACTAAATCATCTTTAATTTTTGATTTAGAGCTCAAAGTGGCATGAATCCAACACCCACGTTAGTCAATCTCAATTTTCAATATTGTGAGAACATTTGTGACTGAAAGAGCTACGACAAAGCCTACAAGTAATCCAATGTATCCCAAACTGTGTGATGCCATGCATTATGCTTCATTTATAATCCTTTACTCAAGGAGCACCAATGATTAGTTTAGAATTACATTTAAGTGGCCGATAACTTTGACATGTCTGCACTAAATTGTCTAAAAAATTTTGATTTAAAGTTCAGAATGACACGAATCCTACGCCAACATTAAGCTAGATCAAGTTTCTATATTGTGATGAAATTTAAGACCTAAATAGCCATGACAAAGCGTACAAGTAATCTGATCTATCCCAAACTGCTGGATGCCATTCACCATGCTTCATTTTTAAAACTTTGCTCAATGAGCACCAATGATCATTTTGGGATGATAATTTCAACTAGTTGATCGATTTGACATGTCCATAGTAAATCTTCTTTAACATTTGAGCTAGAGCTCAAAATGACATGAATCCAACGCTCACGTGAATCTATCTCAATTTTTCAATATTGTGACAACATTTGAGACTGAAAGAGTAACGACAAAGCCTCCAAACAATGCAATGAATCACAAACTGCGTGATGCCATGCATTATGCTTCATTTTTAAGCCTTTTCTCCTAGAGCACCAATGATAAGTTTAGAATGAGCATTTTAACTAGCTGACCAACTTGACATGTCCACACTAAATTGTTTTGAACATTTGATTTAGACCTTAAAATGACATTAATCCGACACCCACGTTAATCTCGCTCAAATTTCAATATCGTGACAACATTTGAGACTAAAAGAGTTACGACAAAACCTCCAAGTAATCCCATGTATCCCAAACAGCGTGATGACATGCAATATGCTTCATTTGTAAACCTTTGCTCAATAAGCACCAATAATCAGTTTAGAATGAGACTAAATGAGTTACGACATTTGAATCGCCAGTATCGTGACAACATTTGAGACTAAAAGAATTACGACAAAACCTCCAAGTAATCCCATGTATCCCAAACAGCGTGATGACATGCAATATGCTTCATTTGTAAACCTTTGCTCAATAAGCACCAATAATCAGTTTAGAATGAGCATTTTAACTAGCTGATCAACTTGACATGTCCGCAATAAATTGTCTTTAACATATGATTTAGAGTGCAAAATGAGATGAATCCAACACCCACGTTAATCTAGCTCAATCTTCTAATTTGTGATTAAATTTATGACCCAAATATAAACGACAAAGCCTCCAAGTAATCCAATTTAACCCAAAATTTTGGATGCCATGCACAATGCTTTATTTGTAAACATTTGCTCAATGAGTACCAATGATCATTTTAGAATGATCATTTAACTAGCTGATCAACTTGACATGTCCGGAGTAAATCACTTATACCATTTGAGTTAGAGCTCAAAATAATATGAATCCAAGACCCACGTTAATCTAGCTCAATTTTCAATATTGTGACAACATTTGAGACTAAAAGAGATATGACAAAGCCTCCAAGTAATCCAATGAATCGCAAACAGAGTGACGCCATTCATCATGTTTCATTTATAAACCTTCAATCAAGGAGCACAAATGATCAGTTCAGATTTATCATTTAACTGGCCGATCAACTTGACATTTACGCACTAAACCGTCCGAAACTTTTACTTTAAAGTTCAGAATGACATGAATCCAATGCCCACATTAAGCTAGCTCAATTTTCTATATTGTGATTAAATTTAAGACCTGAATAGCTATAACAAAGCCTCCAAGTAATCCTATCTACCCGAAACTGCTTGATGTCATGCATTATGCTTCATTTCGTAAACATTTGCTCACTAAGCATCAAATATCAGTTTAGAATGTTCATTTTAACTAGCTGATCAACTTGACATGTCCAGACTAAATCGTATTTAACATTTACGTTAGAGCTCAAAATGACATAAATCCAATTCCCACATTAATCTACCTCAATTTTGAATATTGTGACATCATTTGAGACTGAAAGAGCTATTCCAATAATCCAATTCATTATGTTTCATTTATAAGCCCTTACTCAAGGAGCACCAATGATCAGTTTAGAATGATCATTTTAATTGGCTGATCAACTTGACATGCCTCCAATTAATCCAATGTATCCCAAACTGTGTGATGCCATGCATTATGCTTCATTTATACTCCTTTACTCTAGGAGCACTAGTGATCAGTTTAGAATTACCATTTAACTGGCCGATAACCTTGACATGTCCGCACTAAATCGTCCAAAACATTTGGGTTAGAGTTCAGCATCCAAGGTCCACGTTAAGCTAGCTCAAATTTCTATATTGTGATTAAATTTAAGACCCAAATAGCTACAACAAAGCGTCCAAGTAATCCAATATATCCCAAACTGTTGGATGTCATGCACTATGCTTCATTTTTAAATGTTTGCTAAACGAAAGAGCTATGATAAATCCTCCAAGTAATCCAATGTATGCCAAACTGCGTGATGTCATGCATTATGTTTCATTTATAAGCCTTTACTCAAGGAGCACCAATGATCAGTTTAGAATGAGCATTTCAACTAGCGGAACAACTTGACATGTCCGCACTAAATTGTATTTAACATGTGATTTAGAGCGCAAAATGACATGAATTCAACGCCCACGTTAATGTAGCTAAATTTTCAAAATTGTGATAACATTTGAGACTGATAGAGCTACGACAAAGCCTCCAAGTAATTCAATCTATCCCAAACTGCGTGATGCCATGCATTATGCTTCATTTGTAAACCATTTCTTAGTGGGCACCAATGATCAGTTTAGAATGATCATTTTAACTAGGTTATAACCATGATCACATGTCTAGACTAAATCGGCTTTAATATTTGATTTAGAGCTAGAAGTTACATGAATCAAACACCCACTCTAATCTAGCTCAATTTTCAATATTATGACAACATTTGAGATTGAAATAGCTACGAGAGAGCCTCCAAGTAATCCAATGTATCCCAAACTACGTGATGTCATGCATTATGTTTCATTTATAAGCCTTTACTCAAGGAGCACCAATGATCAGTTTAGAATTATTATTTAAATGGCCGATAACCTTGACATGTCCGCACTAAATCATCAAAAACTTTTGATTCAGAGTTCAGAATGACACGAATCCAACACCCACGTTAAGCTAACTCAGTTTTCTATATCGAACTAAATTTAAGAACAAAATAGGTACAAAAAGGCCTCTGAGTAATCCAATCTATCCAACACGACTGGATGCTATGCACTATTTTTCATTTGTAAACTTTTTGCTCAATGAGCACGAATGATCATTTTAACTAGCTGATCAACTTGATATATCTGGACTAAATCGGCTTTAATATTTGATTTAGAGGTAATAGTAACATGAATCAAATGCCCATGTTAATCTACCTCGATTTTCAATATTGTGACAACATTTGAGACTGAAAGAGCTACGACAAAGCCTCCAAGTAATCCAATATATCCCAAACTGTGTGATACCATGCATTATGCTTCATTTATAAGCCTTTACTCAAGGAGCACCAATGATCAGTTTAGAATTATCATTTAAATGGCCGATAACCTTGACATGTCGGCACTAAATCAACAAAAACTTTTGATTTTAGATTTTAGAATGACACGAATCCAATGTCCACATGAAGCTAGCTCAATTTTCTATATCGTGATTAAATTTAAGACCCAAATAGCTACGACAAAGCCTCTAAGTAATCAAATCTATCCCAAACTACTGGATGCTATGCACTATGCTTCATTTGTAAACCTTTGTTCATTGAGCACCAATGATCATTTTAAAATTATCATTTTAACTAGCTGATAACCTTGACATTTCCTCACTAAATTGAATTTAACATTTGAGTTAGAGCTCAAAGTGACATGAATCCAACGCCCACGTTAATCTAGCTCAACTTTCAATATTGTGACAACATTTGAGACTGAAAGAGCAACAACAAAGCCTCCAAATAATCCAACGTATCCCAAACTGCGTGATTCCATACATTATGCTTCATTTATAAGCCTTTACTGGTGGAGCACTAGTGATCAATTTAGAATGAGCATTTGACCTAGGTGATAACTTGACATGTCTGCATTAAATTGTTCTTAACATTTGATTTAGAGCTCAAAATGACATGAATCAGATGCCCACGTTAATCTAGCTTAATTTTCAATATTGTGAAAACATTTGAGACTAGACTAGCTATAACCACGCCTTCAAGTAATTCAATGTATTCCAAACAGCGTGATGCCATGCATTATGCTTTATTTGTAAACCTTTGCTCAATGAGCACCAATGATCAGTTTAGAATGAGCATTTTAACTAACTGATCAACTTGACATGTCTGCACTAAATTGTCTTTAGCATATGATTTAGAGTGCAAAATGATATGAATGCAACGCCCACATTAGTCTGGCTCAATGTGCAATATTGTGACAATATTTGAGACTGAAAGAGCTACGACAAAGCCTCCAAGTAATCCTATATACCCTAAACTGCTTGATGCCATGCATTATGCTTCATTCGTAAATCTTTTCTTAGTGAGCACCAATGATCAGTTTAGAATGATCATTTTAACTAGCTTATCAACATGACATATCCGGACTAAATCGTCTTTAATACTTGATTTAGAGCTCAAAATGACATGAATCCAATGCCCACGTTAATCTAGCTCAATTTTGCAATACTGTGAAAGCATTTGAGACTTAAAGAGCAACGACAAAGCCTCCAAATAATCCAATGTATCCCAAAATGTGTGATGCCATGCAATATAATTCATTTATAAGCCTTTACTCCTGGAGCAGCAATGATGAGTTTAGAATGAGCATTTTAACTAGGGGATCAACTTGACATGTGTGCAGTAAATTGTTTTTAACATTTCATTTAGAGCTCAAAATGATATGAATCCAACGTCCATGTTAATCTAGCACAATTTGTAATATTGTGACAACATTTGAGACTGGAAGAGCTACGCCAAAGCCTCCACGTAATCAAATGTATCTTAAACAGCATGATGCCATGGATTATGCTTCATTTGTAACCCTATGCTCAATGAGCACCAATGATCACTTTAGAATGATAATTTTAACTAGCTGATCAAATTTACATGTCTGCACTAAATTGATTTAGAGTGCAAAATGACATGAATCCAATGCTCAGGTTAATCTAGCACAATTTTCAATAATCTGACAACATTTGAGACTGAAAGAGCTATGTCAAAGCCTCCAAGTAATCCAATGTATCCCAAACTACGTGATGCCATGCATTATGCTTCATTTGTAAACCTTTTCTTAGTGAGAACCAATGATCAGTTTCGAATGATCATTTTAACTATTTTATCAACATGACATGTCCAGACTAAATCGTTTTTAATTTTTTATTTAGAGCTCAAAAAGACATGAATCCAACGCCCACGTTAATCTAGCTCAATTTTCAATACTGTGACAACATTTGAGACTGAAAGAACTACGAAAAGCCTACAAGTAATCCAATGTATCGCAAACTGCGTGATGCCATGCATTATTCTTCATTTATAAGCCTTTACACAAGGAGCACAAATGATCAGTTTGGAATTATCATGTAACTGGCTGATCAACTTGACATTTCCGCACTAAACCGTCCGAAACTTTTGATTTACAGTTCAGAATGACATGAATCCAACACGCACGTTATGCTAGCTCAGTTTTCTATATTATGATTAAACTTAAGACCCCAATAGCTATGAAAAAGCCTCCAAGTAATCCAATCTATCTGAAACTGATGGATGTCATGCATTATGCTTAATTTGTAAACCTTTCTTAATAATCACCTATTATCAGTTTATAATGATCATTTTAACTAGCTGATCAACTTGAAATTTATGGACTAAATCATCTTTAACACTTGCGTTAAAGCTCAAAATGACATGAATCCAACACCCATGTTAATCTAGCTCAATTTTCAATATTGTGACAACATTTGAGAATAAAAGAGCTACGACAAAGCATCTATGTAATCGAATGTATCCCAAACTGGCTGATGCAATGCATTATGATTCATTTATAATCCATTACTCACTAAACACCAATGATAAGTTTAGAATGATCATTTTAACTGGCTGATCAACTTGACATCCCTGCACAAAATCATCCAAAAATTTTGATTTAGATTTCTGAATGACACGAATCCAACGCCTACGTTAACCAGCTCAATATTCTTTACTGTGACAAATTTATGGCCAAAATAGCTACGAAAAAGCTTTGAAGTGATCCAATCTATCCCAAAGTGCGTCGTGACATGCATTGTGCTTCATTTGTAAACCTTTTCTTAATGAGCACCAATGATCAGTTAAGAATGATCGCTTTAACTAGCTTATAACGTTGACATGTCTGGACTAAATCGTCTTTAATATTTGATTTAGAGCTCAAAATGACGTGAATCAAATGTCCACGTTAATCTAGCTCAATTTAATATTGTGACAATATTGAGATTGAAAGAGCTACGACAAAGCCTACATGTTATGCAATGTATCTCAAACTACGTGATGCCATGCATTATGCTTGATTTGTAAGCCTTTACTCAGGGAGCATCAATGACCAATTTAGACTGATCCTTTTAACTATCCGATCAACTTGACATGTAATCCAATCTATCCGAAACTGATGTATGCCATGAATTATGCTTAATTTGAAAACCTTTGCTCAATAAGCACCAACTATCAGTTTAGAATGATCATTTTAACTAGCTGATCAACTTGAAATTTTCGGACTAAATCGTCTTTAACATTTGCGTTAGAGCTCAAAATGACATGAATCCAATGCCTATGTTAATCTAGACCAATTTTAAATATTGTAACAACATTTGATATTTAAAAAGCTACGACAAAGCATCTATGTAATCCAATGTATCCCAAACTGGCTGATGCCATACATTATGCTTCATTTATAAGCCTTTAGTCAGTTAGCACCAATGATAAGTTTAGAATGATCATTTTAACTGGCCGATCAACTTGACATCTCTGCACTAAATCGTCCGAAACTCTTGATTTACATTTCAGAATGAGACGAATCCAACGCCCACGTTAAACTAGTTTAATATTCTATATTGTGACAAAATTTATGGCCAAAATATCTACAACAAACCCTTGAAGTAATCAAATCTATCCCAAAATGCGTAATGCCGTGCATTATGCTTCATTTTTAAACCTTTTCTCAGTGAGCACCAATGATAAGTTTAGAATGATCATTTTAACTAGCTAATCAACATGACATATCCGGACTAAATCGTCTTTAATATTTGATTACAGCTCAAAATGACATGAATCCAATGCCCACGTTAATGAATTTCAATTTTCAATATTGTGACAACATTCGAGACTGAAAGAACTACGACAAAGACTTCAAGTAATCCAATGTATCCCAAGCTGCGTGATGCCATACATTATGCTACATTTATAAGCTTTAGTCAAGGAGCTCAAATGATCAGTTTAGAATTATCACTTAACAGGGCGATAACCTTGACAATCCGCACTAAATCGTCTAAAACTTTTGATTTATAGTTCGGAATGTCACGAATCCAACACCTACGTTAAGCTAGCTCAATTTTCTATATTGTGATTAAATTTAAGACCCAAGTAGCTACGACAAAGCCTCCAAGTAATCCAATCTATCCCAAGCTGCTGGATGCCATGCACTATGCTTCATTTTTAAACCTTTGCTCAATGAGCACCAATGATCATTTTAGAATGATTATTTTAACTCGCTGATCAACTTGACATGTCCGGATTAAATCGTCTTAAACATTTGAGTTAGAGCCCAAAATGACATGAATCCAATGCCCATGTTAATATAACTCAATTTTCAATATTGTGACAACGTTTGAGACTGAAATAGCTACGACAAAGGCTCCAAGTAATCCAATGTATCCCAAACAGTGTGATGTCATGCATTATGCTTCACTTGTAAGACTTTGCTCAATGAGCACCAATAATCAATTTAGAACGAGCATTTTAACTAGCTGATCAACTTAATATGTCCGCACTAAATTGTCTTTAACATATGATTTAGAGCGCAAAATGACATGAATCCAACACCCATGTTAATCTAACTCAATTTTCAATATTGTGACAACATTTGAGACTGAAAGAGCTATGACAAAGTCTCCAAGTAATCCAATGTATCCCAAACTGCGTGATGCCATGCATTATGCTTCATTTATAAGCCTTTCCTTAAGAAGCACAATGATCAGTTTACAATTATCATTTAACTGGCCGATTACCTTGACATGTCCGTAGTAAGTCGTCTAAAACTTTTGATTTAGAGTTCAGAATGACACGAATCCAACGCCCACGTTAAGCTAGCTCAATTTTCTATATTGTGATTGAAGTTAAGACGCAAATAGTTTCGACAAAGATTCCAAGTAATCCAATCTATCCCAAAATGCTGCATGACATGCACTATGCTTCATTTGTAAACCTTTGCTCAATGAGCAGCAATGATCATTTTAACTAGCTGATCAACTTGAGATGTCCGCAGTAAATCTTCTTTAACATTTGAGTTAGAGCTCAAAATGATATGAATCCGACTGCCACATTATTGTAGATCAATTTATAATATTGTGACAATATTTGAGATTGGAAGAGGTATGATAATGCCTCCAAGTAATCCAATGTATCCCAAACAGTGTGATGCCATGCATTATTCTTCATTTGAAAACCTTTGCTCAATGAGCACCAATGATCAGTTTAGAATGCTCAATTTAACAAGTCGATAAAACTAACATGTCCGCACTAAATCATCCATAACCTTTGATTTAGAGTTCATAATGACAAGAATCCAATGCCCACATTATGCTAGCTCAAATTTCTATATTGTGACAACATTTGAGACTGAAAGAGCTACCACAAAGCCTTCAAGTAATCAAATGTATTCCAAACTGTGTGATGCCATGAATTATGCTTTATTTATAAGCCTTTACTCAAGGAGCACTAATGAACAATTTAGAATGATCATTTTAACTGGCCGATCAACTTGACATGTCCGCATTAAATCGTCCGTAACTTTATATTATGGTTTGACACGAATCCAACGCCTATGGTAAGCTTGCTAAATTTTCTATATAATAAAAAAATTTAAGACCGAAATAGCTACGACAAATCATCCAAGTAATCCGATTTATCCAATATGCGTTATGCCATGCATTAGGCTTCATTTGTAAACCATTGCTCAATGAGCACCAATGATCAGTTTAGAATGATCATTTTAACTAGCTGATTAGCTTGGCATTTCCGCACTAAATCATCTTTAACCTTTGATTTAGAGCTCAGAACGACATGAGTCCAACGCCCACGTTAAGCTAACTCAATTTCCCATTTTGCGATAGTACATGAGATTGAAAGAGCTATGAAAAAGCGTCCAAGTAATCCAATATATCCTAAATTGCGTGATGCCATGCATTATGCTTTATTTATAAGCATTTACTCAATGAGCACCAATGAACAGTTTAGAATGATCATTTTAATTGGCCGATCAACTTGACATGTCCGCACTAAATCGTCCGTAACTTTTTATTATGGGTTGACACGAATCCAACGCCCATGCTAAGCTAGCTCAATTTTCTATATAATAAAAAAATTTAAGACCAAAATAGCTACGACAAAGCATCCAAGTAATCCGATTTATCCAATATGCGGTATGCCATGCATTAGGCTTCATATGTAAACCACTGCTCAATGAGCATCATTTTAACTAGCTAATCAACTTGACACGTCCACAATAGATAGTCTTTAACTTTTGAACTAGAGCTCAAAATGACACGAATCGAACGCCCACATTAAGCTATCTCAATTTTCTATATTGTGAAAACATTTGAGAGTGAAAGAGCTAATACAAAGCCTTCAAGAAATCCAATGCATCCCAAACTACTGATGATATCCATTATGCTTCATGTATAAGCCTTTACTCAATGAGTACCAATGATTAGTTTAGAATGATCATTTTAACTGGCCGATCAAGTTTACATGTACGCCCTAAATCGTCCGTAACTTTTGATTTATAGTTCAAAATGACACAAATCCAACGCTCAATTTTCAATATCCTGACAAAATTTGAGACTGAAAGAGCTATGACAAAGCTCAATTTGCATGATGTCATGCATTATGCTGCATTTATAAGCCTTTACTAAAGGAGAACCAATGATCAGTTTAGAACAATAATTTTAACTAGACGATCAACTTGACATGTACGCATTGAATCGTTCGTAACTTTTGATTTAGAGTTCAGAATGACACGAATCAAACGCCACGTTAAGCTAGCTCAATTTTCTATATTGTGACAACATTTGAGATTGAATGTCCTACCATAAAGCCTTCAAGTAGTCCAATGCATTCTGAACTGCGTGATGCCATGCATTATACTTCATTTATAAGCCTTTACTCAATGAGCCACAATGATCGGTTTAGAATGGTAATTTTAACTAGCCGATCAATTTGACATGGACGAACTAATCTGTAGCTTTTGATTTAGAGTTCCGAACGACACGAATCCAACACCCACACTAAGCTAGCTAAATTTTCTATATTGTGGCCAATCTAAGACTGAAATAGTTACAACAAAGCCTCCAAGTAAATAATCTATCCCAAACTGCGTGATGACATGCATTATGCCTCATTTGTAAACCTTTGCTCAATGAGCACCAATGATTAGTTTAGACTGATCTATTTAACTAGGTGATCAACTTGACATGTACGCACTAAATAGTCTTTAACTTTTGAACTAGAGCTCAAAATGACATGAATCTAACGCCAACATTAAGCTTGCTCAATTTTCAATATTTTGACAACATTTGAGACTAAACGAGCTACGACAAAGCTTCCAAATAATCCAATCTATCCAAAATTTGGTGAGGCCATGCATTATACTTCATTTGTAAACCTTTGCTCAATGAGAACAAATGATCAGTTTAGAATTATCAACTTAACTAGCTGATCAACTTGACATGTCCACACTAAATCGTCTTTAACTTCTGATTTAGAGCTCAAAATTACATGAATCCAACACCCACATTAAGCTAGCTCAATTTTTCATATTGTGACAAGATTTGAGACTGAAAGAGCTACGACAAAGCCTCCAAGTACTCCAATGTATCCCAAACTGCCTGATGTCATGCATTATGCTTCATTTATAAGTCTTTACGAGCACCAATGATTAGTTTAGAATGATCATTTTAACTGACCGATCAGCTTGACTTGTAAGCACTAAATCATTAGTTACTTTTGATTTAAAGTTCAAAACGACACGAATCCAATGCCCACGTTAAGGTAGCTCAATTTTCTATATTGTGACAACATTTGAGACTGAAACAGCTACCACAAAGCCATCAAGTAATCAATTCTATTCTAAATTACGTGATGCCATGCATTATGCTTCATTTATAAGCCTTTACTCAAGGAGCACCAATGATCAGTTTAGAATGATCAATTTAACTGGCAGATCAACTTGACATGTACGCACTAAATCTTAGGTAACCTTTGATTTAGAGTTCGGAATTACACGAATCCAATGTCCACGTTAAGGTAGCTCATTTTTTATAATTGTAAGATCACCATTCTTGTTCCATAACAAATATAATCTACCACCTTTTCCATGAGGTGGAACACATAATACTTGTTCATAATTTAATACAACAGCAACATCATGAACCACATTATTTGGATTTTTGGTTTCCACCAAGAAGAGCATGTCCCAGGAATAGTCTTTCTTTACTCCCTTCAGGCGTCGAACTACAAGAGACCCTCCCAAACCCCGGCATTTCAAAAATGCAATATTCGTTCGGATTCTGGTGGATTATGTTGCACCAAACCATCACCTGATGTCGATACATCGGGAGGACACGACGGCTGGCTGGGATATGGAGGATTGGCTTTCCGGCGTTTTGCCTCATGGGGATCCTCGTTTATGGTACTGATGCATCGTTTCTCCGTTGGTTCAGAAAAACCCATAGGAAATCAGCATCTTTATTCTCGGAATCATCATCGGAATCGGGGTCAGAGGGAGGAGATTGATTTGCTGGAGTCGTGGAGGAGGGGCATTCCAAAGCCTCATGACTGATTCATCCACACTTTGAACCGATATTAAGAAGGCGTTCATACCGGAAACGAAGTGGAACTTCGAGATCATCAAATCAAGACTTCCTCTGAAAAATCAGAGGTGAATTGATGCGAAGAAAACACGGACCCGGAAAAAGTCAATGCGGTGGGCATCGTCCGCCTTTAAGTCCTATTCAAGAAGCACCACTAATGTTCCTCCAATATGCATAACCATGCGGTAAGTTAGAAATTGGAGGGGTATTTCGCGAATTTGAATCAAAAACGGGATTTGTTGGAAGTCGGATTCCGATAAATATGGCGCCCATTTCTGAAGGACAACCATGTAGTCGTTGAAAGACCACAGGCTATGGCAGAGAACGGAGATGAGTCCTTTTTCCGTTTGAAATAGGAATTACACCCTATTTCCTTCGATTATTCGACACACAACAGTCTCTCCAACACTCCACAATTGCGGGAGTGTTGTCATCAGAGCCCATAAATTTTGTTTACGCTGGTTTATCGGTTTCCCGATGGGAGAGGAGCGAGTCTCATTTGTGGCTTGAATACATAATTCAGCCAGTAATTTAATCGGGGCCTCATCAAATCCCAAGATGTCTTGTGGTTGCTTGATAATGAAATCAGACATGATTGGTTTTGAAAGTTGCAGGAAGAAACAGATTTAAAAGAGAAGATCTGTAGAATTGGAGTATTTATATACGGGTAATAGTAATTAGGAAAAGGAAACCGTCAGATTTGAAGACAAACATTCTTCCGAAGGAAGAGATTGACACTTCGTCGACGGAACCAGAGGTAACCGTCACCGGAGACGACGCCGGAGAAGAAAACAAAATTCGCAGAAGGCGTGAAAGTTGAGAGAAAAACGGTTACGAAAATTAAGAATTATACGTAAAATGTCTCACACAATTTCTATATTGTGATAACATTTGACACTGAAACGGCTACCACAAAACCATCAAGTAATCAAATCTACTCTAAACTGCGTGACGCCATGAATTATGCTTCATTTATAAGCCTTTACTCCAAGGAGCACCAATGATCATTTTAGAATGATCAATTTAAGTGGCCGATCAACTTGACATGTACGTACTAAATCTTTCGTAACTTTTGATTTAGAGTTCAGAATGACATGAATCCAACCCCCACGTTAATATAGCTCAACTTTCAATATTGTGACAACATTTGAGATAGAAACTGTAAGAATATTGAGATTATAGAGGAGAAATGTGAAGAATTGAATCTGAAAACTCAAAGAGAAGTATGAGAAAATGAGAAATGACTTAGACTTATGGAGAAGAATCTCCTAAGAGTATATTATACATTGAGTCTTTACAGCCCTTTTATAGAGGATTTACAATGTGAACACAAAAGAAAACGAATTCAAACTTGTGGATGAGTTTGAATAGAGGAGGAGCCTGTCAACAACCAATGAGAAGAGAGGAGACAGCATGGGCATGACTGTTTGGTGTGGTTGCCAAGACTGTGTGCAGCATGGGCATGACTGTTTGGTGTGGTTGCCAAGACTGTGTGCAGCATGGGCATGACTTTTCACCTTGATTCTTCTCCCAAGGTAGCTATTTAACCATTTCAACCATGTGGTTAATAATAACCCATCCTTTTTCATTTCCCTTGTTATTCAAACTGAATTTTCGTGCTCACACTTGCCTTGTAGGTCAAGATAGGTCTTATTTGATTTTCCTATGTCAATACTCCCCCTCAAGCTAAGACTTTGGAATCACCCTTAAAGTCTTAAGCTGGGAACCCAAGGCAACACCTCATTAAAAACCTTATTAAGGAAAACCACTTGGGACAAAACCTTAATAAGGGAAAAAGAGTGTGTTGCTCTTGGATTAGGAGACCTTTGATCATGGGTGTGATAAATCAACAAGCCCAAGTTGCTAAAGATGTTCTTGCAAACTTTGAGACTTGCTGCCTTTGTGAAGATGTCAGCTAGTTGGTCTTCACTCCTTGTATAACATGGCAGAATGGTTCCATCCTTGAACTTTCTCCCTAACCTTATGGCAGTCGATCTCTATGTGCTTGGTCCTCTCGTGAAACACTGAGTTTGAAGCTATGTGAATGGCTGCCTGATTATCACAATGGAAGGTAATTGGCCCTGGTTGTGCAATACCGAAATCTTTCAAGAGTGCTTTGAGCCAAGTTACTTCATTTGTCAGCTTCCTCATAGCCCTATATTCTGCTTCAGCACTAGAACATGATACCACCTTCTGCTTCTTAGTCTTCCAAGTGACTAAGTTCCCACCAACGAAGGTGCAATACCCAGTGGTTGATTTCCTATCCACCCTATCACCAGCCCAATCCGCATCACAATACCCGACAATCTCAGTGTTCCCATTCTTGCCCATCCATATACCTTGACCAGGAGATCCTTTGATGTATCTAAGGATCCTTTCTACCATGCTCCAATGATATACAGTAGGCTTTTGCATATGTTGACTTACTTGATTCACAGCAAAACACAAGTCTGGTCGTGTGAGGGTGAGGTAGATCAGCTTCCCAACTAGTCTCCTATACTGAGAAACATCCTTAAATAACTCATCAGCTTTCTCCCCCTTTCCGTTGACCTTGTAGCCATCTTCAAGAGGAGTTTTGGCCGGTTTAGCCCCAAGCTTTCCCGTGTCTGTCAACAGATCAAGAGCATACTTTCTTTGGGATAGAAAGAGCCCTTCTTGAGACCGACACACTTCAATACCCAAGAAGTACTTCAACTCTCCAAGATCCTTGATGTCAAATGATCTGTTTAAGAAGGCCTTTGTGGACTGAATTCCTTCCTTATCATCTCCTGTGATGATAAGGTCATCCACATAAACCAAGACCGCCACGATTCCTTTGGAGTTTTGACGAGTGAACAAAGTATGATCTGAATGGGATTTCCTAAACCCATTATCAGTAAGTGTGGAGCTTAATTTGTGATACCAGGCCCTTGGTGACTGCTTCAACCCATATATTGCCTTCCTAAGTCTTAGAACCTGTCCCTCTTTGCAAAAATCTTCAAGGCCTGGTGGTGGAGTCATATACACTTCCTCTTCAAGTTCTCCTTGTAGGAATGCGTTCTTGACATCCATTTGCCATAAGTCCCAAGTCAGATTCGTAGCTAGTGAAAGAACAACCCTTACAGTGTGTAGCTTAGCCACCGGTGCAAATGTATCAGTATAGTCCTCTCCATATGTCTGAGTGAAACCTCTTGCAACTAGACGTGCCTTGTACCTTTCTATGTCCCCATTGCTCTTATACTTGATGGTGAACACCCACTTGGAACTCACAGCCTTCTTGCCTTTGGGAAGTTCTTGTATATCCCATGTATGATTCCTTTCCATAGCTCCCTTCTCATCTCTTACTGCATCTAACCATTCTTTCTTGCTCTCAGCTTCTTCATAAGTCCTTGGAATCTGACTTTGTTCAATCTTTCCAAGGAATGCTTGATGACTAGATGGCAAGAGGTCAAGGGAACAAACAGCTTGTATGGGATGAGCCACGGCCTGGTTGTTGTAGAATACCCTAGTGTTCCTAAGTCTAGTACTCCTCCTTAAATGCTGAACAGGTGGTGCAGCCTCCTCTACAACCGTTTCCTCTTCCATTTGGTGAATAGGTTCCTCTATACCCACTTCCAAGTCGTCTTGTTCTTGATTTTGGGCCATAGCTTCTTCTTGGATTGGAGTTGGTTCTTGAGTTACCACCCCTTGTTCATTCTCTTGGGTATCTTGTGAACTACTTAAGGTTCTTGTTTCTTCGTGTCTTGAATCCTTTGGCAGATCATTTCCCAAATGATTCAAGAGAAACCTCAAACTCGTAGCCAAATCAGAAGGTGACCTTGAGAGATCCTTCAATCCTTCCCAATCTTTCTGATCATAATAGCTTTGTTCTTCTATGAACTTGACATCTCTAGACACATATGTCCTGTTGTTGCTCGGATCATAGCACTTATAACCCTTTTGTGTTGTCGAATATCCAAGGAACATACACTTGATGCTCTTTGCCTCCAACTTGTTTCTTAGATCACCTGGAACATACACAAAGCACACACACCCAAATACACGTAAATGATCAATGGAAGGTTTAGTTTTATTGAGTACCTCAAATGGGGATATATCTTGCAAGACTTTGGTTGGAATCCGATTGATGAGGTAGCAAGCAACCAAGACTGCATCTCCCCAAAAACTTTTAGGAACATTGGTATGAAACATCATGGATCTTGCTACTTCCATTAAGTGTCGGTTCTTCCTTTCAGCAACTCCATTTTGTTGTGGTGTGTGTGGACAGCTAGTTTGATGTAGTATTCCATGTTTGTTTAAGTGAGATTTGAATCTTTGACTTGTGTATTCCCCTCCATTATCTGATCTTAAGATTTTGATGTTGGCACTGAATTGATTAGTAACATAATTATGAAAGTTTATAAATGCCTCATAAACCCTATCTTTAGATGGAAGTAATGTAACCCATGTATATTTCGATTTCTCATCTATAAAGGTCACAAAGTATTTATTCCTATCTCTAGACATGTAAGGTGAGGTCCAAACATCGGAATGTACTAAATCAAAGCAATGCTCATAAATTGTAGACGATTTAGGGAAAACAACACGACAATGTTTGCCAAGGATACAAGCCTCACAAACTGAGTGATCATAAGCGACATTAGGAATTATTAAGCTTAAAGCACGAGCATGAGGATGTCCTAATCTAGCATGCCATAAGACATCTTTATTAGCAAAAACACAGGATTTGAAAGCTAAGGAATCCAAATTGCTTGGAGGGTCTTCAAGAACATAGAGCTCATCTTGAGTTACACCACCTCCAAGTATCTTACCACTCTTAATATCCTGAAAGTAAACATTGTTAGGCCCAAATGTAACATTGCAATTGAGGTCTTTAGTAGCCTTTTTGACAGAAACTAGATTAGACTTAAATTTAGGTACAAAGAATGCATTAGTTTCTTTGTCAAATAGTCTTAATTTTCCGGTTCCTTCAATTGGAATACCCTTACCATCAGCTATAGTTACTTGTCCTAGACATGGTTCAATGTTCTTTAACAACCTAGCATTGCTAATCATATGGTGAGAAGCACCTGAATCCACTACCAACTTATGATCTGGTTTATCAAGCGATTTATGGGAGTAGAGTGTGATACCGGAGAGTTTTGAGGCATAGGCCTTGATGAGATCCTCCAAGTCACTCTTCTTAACATACTCCATGGATACATTCATAGCTAGCTCCCCTCCTTGGTTGGATGAACTTGCCGGTTCAGTCGCAACCATTTGAGAGATGTTAGCCTTTGAATCCTTGAACCGGTTTGGCTTGAGATGAGGATGAAGTATCCAGCACTTGTCCTTGATGTGGCCATTCCTCTTACAATGCTCACACATCACACTCTTCCTATCCTCTTGCTTAAACACGCTTTTGTTGGCCATGACTAGTTCTCCTTTACCACCAAACAAACCAATGTTGCCTTGCTCCCTTTGAATCCGTGAGCACACCTCTTCGAAATCAGGGAGTTTTGGCTCTCTCAGGATGGACTTAATCACATCCTTAAAGGCTGGATTTAGGTTGAGAAGGAGCCCAAATATCTTGTCTTGTTCCTTCCTTTCATTAAGCACCTTTGGATCCATAGAACTTGGTCTCAACATGTCAAGCTCGGACCATGTTGACTGGAACTTGCCCAGGAATTTTGTGAACTCCATATCCTCTTGGTGTAGATCATTGAGAGCCTTCTTAACCTCATACACACGGCTGAGGTTTGAAACATCCCCATACACCCTCTTGAGAGTGTCCCAAAGAGACTTGGCAGTTTCACAATGTGAATAAGCTTCAAGAATGGATGGGTCCAATGAATTTTGGAGGAATCCAAGGACTGATTGATCTTCTTGGAACCACCTAGCTTCTTCTTTTCTTGTTGCCTCATCCTTCTTCTCCTTTGGATCATCTATAGATGGAGTATTATCCTCCAAGATGTGATTCCAAAGTCCTTTGCCACAAATGGCTGTCTTGATGGTTCTTGACCATAATGTGTAGTTCAAGCCTTTGAGAACTACTGCTATCACCGTAGGTTTCAGGCTGGAACTAATTTGAACTGTATCCTCCATTGTTAGGCTTTGAAGAGCTCAAAGGAAGCAGCTTTTATGGTTGAATGAAACCGTGAGTTTTTAGTCTAAAGACTGAGAGATTTTTGACAGAATTTTAGATTAGAAACTGAGAGATTTGAGTAGAAAAGATAAGAGAATGATCTTATGCTCTGATACCATGTAAGAATATTGAGATTATAGAGGAGAAATGTGAAGAATTGAATCTGAAAACTCAAAGAGAAGTATGAGAAAATGAGAAATGACTTAGACTTATGGAGAAGAATCTCCTAAGAGTATATTATACATTGAGTCTTTACAGCCCTTTTATAGAGGATTTACAATGTGAACACAAAAGAAAACGAATTCAAACTTGTGGATGAGTTTGAATAGAGGAGGAGCCTGTCAACAACCAATGAGAAGAGAGGAGACAGCATGGGCATGACTGTTTGGTGTGGTTGCCAAGACTGTGTGCAGCATGGGCATGACTGTTTGGTGTGGTTGCCAAGACTGTGTGCAGCATGGGCATGACTTTTTCACCTTGATTCTTCTCCCAAGGTAGCTATTTAACCATTTCAACCATGTGGTTAATAATAACCCATCCTTTTTCATTTCCCTTGTTATTCAAACTGAATTTTCGTGCTCACACTTGCCTTGTAGGTCAAGATAGGTCTTATTTGATTTTCCTATGTCAATAGAAACAGCTACAACAAAGCAATCAATTAATTAAATCTATTCCAACCTACGTGATATCATGCATTATGCTTAATTTGTAAACCTTTGCTCAATGCGAACCAATGATCAGTTTAGAATGATCAATTTAACTAGCCGATAAACTTGACATATCCGCACTAAATCGTTCGTAACTTTTGATTTAGTGTTCATAATGACACGAATCCAATGCCAACGTTAAGCTAGCTCAAGTTTCTATATTGTGACACCATTTAAGACCGAAATAGCTACGACAAAGCTTTCAAGTAATCCAATTTATCCAAAACTGCGTGATGCCATGCATTATGCTTCATTGATCAGCCTTTACTCAAAGAGCACCAACGATCAGTTTAGAATGATCATTTTAATTGGACGACATCTTGACATGTGCGCACTAAATCGTCCATAACTTTTGATTTAGAGTTCCGAATGACATGAATCCAATGCTCATGTTAAGTTAGCTAAATTTTCTATATTGTGAAGAAATTTAAGATCAAAATAGCTATGCCAAGCTTTCAAGTAATCAGTCTATCCCAAACCGCGTGATACCATGCATTATGTTTCATTTATAATCTTTTACTCAAGGAGCACCAATGATCAGTTTAGAATGATCATTTTAGCTGGCTGTTCAACTTGACATGTCCGCACTAAATTGTCCGTATCATTTGACTTAGAGTTCAGAATGTCACAAATCCAACGAGCACGTTAAGCTAGCTCAATTTTTATGTTATGAAAAAATTTTAGTCCGAAATAGGTACGACAAAGCCTTCAAGTAATCCAATCTATACAAAACAGCGTGAGACCATGCATTATGTTTCATTTGTAAACCTTTGTTGAATGACCACCACTCATCAGTTTAGAATGATCATTTATCTACCTGATCAACTTGACATGTCCGCACTAAATCATCTTTGACTTTCACTACAAGAAAACTGCCAAAATGCCACTGCATTTTGCGACCACATACGTGGTCGCAAAATTTGCGAACACATACGTGGTCGCAAAATTTGCGAACACATTTGCCACACTTTTGCGAACAATTTGTGACTACAGAGATGTACGCAAAGTGGTCGCAAAATTGTGACTAAAACGTGTAGTCGCATATTGGTCGCAATACGCAACCATTAAGCAACTAAATTGTGACTGATTAGTGATTGATGGAAGTAGTCGCTAATCAGTCGCAAAGTAGCGACTGATTAGAGACTACTTGTGGAAGAACCACATGTTAGTCGCATATTGGTCGCTAAATATGTGACCAATTTGCGACTACATTTGGAGTGGCTCTTCAGTCACAAAGTGGTGGCAAAGTGACAACATAAAATAAATGTGTGTGTTAGGTATACCGACTTTTAAGCGACTGCACTGTTGTCATCGTAAAGTAGTGGCAAAGGAGTGGCAAAGCAGTGGCAAAGTAGTGGCAAAATGTTGTATATATATGCCCCATCTCATTCTATCATTTTTAGAATCGAAGGGAAAAAAAACTTCAAACATGTGGGAAAATTATAATAATTCGAGAGATTGGATGTACAAAAGGATTGATAATCAAACAAGAAATATATCGGCGGAACTTGCATAAGGCATGGAGCAGTTCATGAATTTTTCAAGTAGTCAACCAATAGCTCAAAGTAGCAGAGGTAAGTTTTTCTGTCCTTGTATTAATTGCAAAAACGATAAATTTATTCCGGGATGGAAAATATGGAGTCATCTATATAGTCGAGGATTTATGCCAAATTATTATATTTGGTATAAACATGGGGAAGAACTGAATGTTCAGTTAGGGACGAGTAGTCGGGGTGATATCCAAAGAAATCAGGGAGGTACGGGTGGTACTAGTGATGAAACAGTTGGTACATCCGGTAATAGATATGTTGAAATGGTGACGGATGCATTTCATGAGACAACGACTGATGATCGTACTATAATCAGAATGAGAAAGAATATAATAATGAAAAAGAAACTAATAAAGAAGCGAAAAATCCATTGTATGATGGTTGTCATGAAGGGCACTCACATTTCTCTTTAGCTTCTCGGTTCATGAACATTAGATATGATTTTAATCTACCAGAAAAATGCATGGATTCTTGGGCGGAGCTGTTTACAGAATATTTGTCCGAGGAGAATTAGGAAACGGGTTAATATTATGAAACCAAAATATTGATGCGAAATTTTAGGAATCCCATTTTATACAATTGACGTGTGTGTTCACAATTGTATGATCTTCTGGAAAGAAGATGAGAAATGGGAAAAATGCAAATTTTGTAATTCCCCCCGATATAAGCCAAGCGAGGGCAGGACGAGAATACCTTTCAGTCGTATGTGGTGTTTACCTATAGGCGATAGACTTAAAAAATGTATCAAAACGAGAAAACTGCAGAGGCAATGAGGTGGCACGTAGAGCATGAAGCAGAAGACGGAGAAATGAGTCATCCATCTGATGCTGCGGAGTGGAAAAAATTTCAATATCTACATCCTATATTTGCTGATGAATCTCAAAACGTTTATCTTGGCTTATGTACTGATGGGTTCAATCCATTTGGTATGTCTCGTAATCATTAATTATGACCGGTGATTATCACTCCATATAACTTGCCACCGGATATGTGTATGAAGAAAAAGTATTTGTTTCTAACAATTCTGAATTTGGGGCTAGTCTGGATATATTTCTCCGCGTGCTAGTCTAGATATATTTCTCCGATCTTTGATTGATGAATTGAAAGAATTGTGGTCTACGAGAGTTGATGAATACGATGTATTGTTGAATCAAAATTTCAATCTAAAAGTCGTGTTACTGTGGACGATAAGTGATTTTCCCGCTTATGTAATGTTGTCAGGATGGACAATGCATGGTAGATTGGTTTGTCCAATTTGTATGGATGATACGAAGACATTTCAATTACCAAATGGTAGAAAGACGTGTTGGTTTGATTGTAACAGAAGGTTTCCTCCTATGGGTCACCGGTTACGGAAAAATAAAACAAATATTTTAAAGGGGAAACACGCTTTGAATGACTATCCTCCACAATCATCGACAGGCGAACAAGTTTTATACGAGCGAATAAAAACTGTCAATCCTCTAAGAACATGTGACTGCGGAGGAAACGATCATGAAAGTAAAAAAGAAGGTTACGGCAGCTGGCATAATTGGCACAAAGAAAGCATATTTTGGGAGTTGCCGTACGGGACGGATCTTAACCTTCGACATAATCTTGATGTGATGCATATAGAGAACAATTTCTTCGATAACATCATTAATACTGTTATGAATGTGAAAGAGAAATCAAAAGATACAGCTAAGTCAAGGTTGGATATTGCAAAGTTTTGCTCTTAAAAAGAGTTGCACGTGGATGGTCGGGTAATGATCCATTCCCTGTACTTCAATTGACACAAAAAGCGAAAGAACGCTTATTGTAATGTATCAAAAATGATGTCAAATTTCCGGATGGCTACGCGGAAGATTTAGCAAATTGTTTGGATATGGATAGACACTGAAGTTCTCGGGCATGAAAAGCCATGCCTGCCATGTTTTTATGGAAAGGCTTCTCCCTTTTATATTCGCAGAATTTTTACCACGAAACGTTCATCTAGCATTATCAGGTATATATACTAATAAATATATTTTAAATTATAAATACATAAATTAATAATAATTGCATGTACTAATTAATTCTAGATGGTAATATATAGGGATTGGAGGATTTTTCCGTGATCTATGCTCCAGATCATTACAACAAAGCCGTGTCCGAATTTTGAAGGAAAACATAGTCATAATTTTGTGCAATTTGGAAAAGATTTTTCCACCTGTATTTTTCGACGTCATGGATCACCTTCTTATACATCTACCATACGAAGTTGAACTAGGTGGATCTGTGCAATATAGGTGGATGTATCCATTTGAAAGGTTTTTAAAAAACTGAAAAGCAAGGCGAAGAACAAACGATATGATGAAAGGACGACTGTTGAATCATATGTGAATGATGAGATATCTTACTTCTCGGAGCATTACTTTGCTGCCCACATACGCACCAAAAACAGGTACTATAAATTCTTATGTTTATTAATTAATTATTTTATTAAGAATGGTAAATCATTAAATTTTCTTGCTAAATATATCGTGTAATAATATATATAGGTCTATATGATTTGATGAAGGTGACGTCCCTATATATCCGGATCCCGGAGTGCTGGATATATTTACGCACATGGGTCGTCCAAGTGGTAAATGTAAAGAAATATGGCTCTCTAAAAAAGAATACAAATGCACATGTATATGGTTTGCGGATTGTGAATATTTTCGGCCACTAAAGAGGTAAATACTATGAAAACAATTGTATTTATTACATTTCAATTTCATTGTAATCAAGCAATATATATTACTTTTTCATATTTACTTTTTTAACATGTTTGAAGATCACATTCGTTGTACGTATCCATATCTTTTGGAAGCTGACATTTCATCAAAAATAGAGGAAGAGTTCCACATATGGATTCGAGATTATGTATGTTTAATTAATTGACATGTATATTATATTAAATTTTATAATTTTAAAATACTAACTTTATATATATGATCATTGGTCAATGCATGCATTTCCACTGATCCACACGTCTTTCCGATATGGGCTCAAGAATTAGTTCAAGGGCCGATGAATAAAGCGTCAACTTAGCCGATCTATTTTACAAGAGGTTATATATTCCACACTAAGAAACATGGACATAGGAGAAATACATGTAACTACGACATTTGTGTCAAGGGAGACAACTACTCAGATGCATCTAATGAAGCTTATTTCTGCGGGATTTTAACAGATATCATTCAATTTGAGTATGTCGGCCTCCTAAATTTGAAGATCACACTTTTTAAATGTGAGTGGTACGATCCTACGCTTTTGAAAGGTACTCAAAAGTCAGAAAATGGCGTCGTTGATGTCTTATCATTAGGGAAATACTGCAAATGCGAACCATTTATTCTAGGTACATACGTAAATAATTAACTATAATTAATTTTGTTATAAATATGTAACTAATTTATATTTCATTAATTATTATATACCAACCTCTCAAGCAGATCAAGTTTGTTATATTCCCTATCCGCACACCAAATTATCATCAGTGTTATGAAAGTTAATACTAGATCTAACATTTTGGGTAAATACAAAAACAAAAACGAGATTGGCCTGTTACAACAAGAAAATGATGAAGAGGTACTGGTTGTTCAAGAGATATAAATAGATCGTTTGGTCGATAGAGTAAATCATACCGAAGAATTGATTTTGATGTCTGAGATGCCGAACTAGAAGATGAATTTCAATGTAATATTTCATCTTAAGATGATGACGAGGACGAAGAAATGTAATAAATATGTTTAATGTTTTATGTATTTTTGACATTTGATGCTTATATAATTCAATTTATTCATAAAAACCATATAATTAAGGTTTTATGACACTAATTGTGATTGTTTTGCCACCACATTGCCAATACACTGGGAATGTGGTGGCAAATTGGTCACAAATATTACAGGTGGTCGCAAATCAGTCGCATATTTGCGACTGATTTGCCACCATAGGCATACAATTTGATTGGTGGTCGTAAATCAGTCGCAAATTTGCGACCACTTTAAGATTACATAAGGTACATTCACATTTTCCCTAAGTATTTTCCATATTTACAACTTGTTTTTGAATTTTTAGGTAAGTAATAATAATTATAAGTGGCCAAATATATACAAAATCATATTTGTGTTGATTTAAATTTTAGAGAACATTTGAAATGTATATAAGAGGTATAAGGTTAAGGAAATGTGTTAAGTTTTTTAGGTAAATGATTTGTAAATTTGGTAAATGTTGTTGTTTTCTTAGTAATTGAAGTTTGCACAACTTATAATCAAGTTATCAATCTTATATAATTCAATTTATTCACCAAAATCAAAAAATTTAGGTTTTAGGGTATTATTTGTGACTACTTTGCCACCACATTGCCACTGCATTGGGAATGTGGTGGCAAATCAGTCACAAATATTACAGGTGGTCGCTAATCAGTCGCAAAAAATACGACTGATTTGCGACCAACATTAATTTATTCGATAAATAAATTATGGTCGCAAAATTTTCTATATTGTGACAAAATTTAAGACTGAAATTGCTATGACAAAGCTTCCAAGTAATAGAATCTATCGCAAACTCCTTGATGTCATGCACCATGCTTCATTAATAAGCATTTAGTCAATGAGCACAAATAATCAGTTTAGAATTATGTTTCGTTAATAAGCCTTTACTCAATGAGGATCAATGATAAGTTTATAATGCTCATTTTAACTATCCGGTCAACTTGACATTTCCACACAAAATCGTCCGTAACTTTTGATTCAGAGCTGAGAATGACACAAATCCAACGCCGAGATTAACCTAGTTCAATTTTCTATATTTTGTTAAAATTTAAGACTAAAATAGCTACGAAAAAGCGTCCAAGTAATCGAATCTATTGAAAAATGAGTAACGCCATGCATTATGCTTCACTAATAAGCCTTTACTCAATGAGCATTAATGATCAGTTTAGAATAATCATTTTAACTGACTGATCAACTTGACATTTGCACACTAAATCTTCAGTAAATTTTTATTCAGAGCTCAGAATGACACAAATCCAAAGCTCACGTTAAGCTATCTCAATTTTCTATATTAAGAAAAAATTTAAGACTGAAATAGCTATGAGAAAGCCTTCAAGTAATTCAATCCATCGCAAACTGTTTGATGCCGCGAATTATGCTTCATTTATAAGCCTTTACTAAAGTAGCACCAATGATCAATTTAGAATCATCATTTTAACGGACCGATTAACTTGGCTTGTCCGCACTAAATCGTCTGTAACTTTTGATTCCGAGATCAAAATGACGCAAATCCTATGCCCAAGTTAAACTTGCTCAATTTTCTATATTGTGAAAAAATAGAAGACGAAAATAGCTACGAAAAAGCCTCAAAGTAATCGAATCTATCGCAAACTACTTGATGCCACGCATTATATTTCATTAATAAACGTTTACTCATTGAGCACCAATAATCAGTTTAGAATTATCATTTTAACTGACTGATCAACTTTGCATATTCACACTATATCGTCTGATTTCGAGCTTAGAATGACATGAATTCAACGCTCACGTTAATATATCTCAATTTTCTATATTGTTAAAAAATTTAAGCCTGACATAGCTACGACAAAGCCTCCGACTAATGCAATCTATCGCAAACTGCTTGATACCATGCATTATTCTTCATTAATAAGCTTTTACTCAATGAGCAACATTTTAAGTCGCCGGTCAACTTGAAATGTCCGCAAAAAAATAATTCCTAACTTTTGATTCAGAGTTCAGAATGCCACGAAAAAAAATTTAAGATTGAAATTGCTATGACACAGCCTAATCGAATCTATCGCAAACTACCTGATGCCATGCATTATGCTTCAATGATGAGGCTTTACTAAATTAGCACTAGTGATCAGTTTAGAGTGATCATTTTTACTGGCCTATCAGCTTTGCATCTCCGTAGTAAATCGTATGTAACTTTTGATTCAAATATCAAATAACATGAATCCAACACCCACGTTACGCTCTCTCAATTTTCTATATTATGAAAAAATTTAAGACTCGAATAGCTAGGAGAAAGCCTTGAAATAATTCAATCTATCACAACTGCTTGATGCCATGAATTATGCTTCCTTAATAAGCATTTACCCAATGAGCATTAATGATCAGTTTCTAATGATTATTTTAATTGACTGATCAACTTGACATTTCCACAATAAATCTTCTGTAACTTTTGATTCAGAGGTCAGAATGACACGAATCCAACGGTCACGTTAATCTACCCCAATTTTCTATATTGTGAAAACATTTAAGACTAAAATAGCTACGAGAAAGCTTTCTAGTAATTCAATCTGTCACAAACTGATTGATGCCATGAATTATGCCTCATTTATAAGCTTTTACTCAATGAGCATCAATGATCAATTTAGATTGATCATTTTAACTGACCGCAACTTGGCATGTCCGCACTGAATCATCTGTAACTTTTGATTCAGAGATCAGAATGACACAAATCCAGTGCGAACGTTAAGCTAGCTCAATTTTCTATATTATGAAAAAATCGAAGACAAAAATATCTATGAAAAGGCCTCAAAGTAAAAGAATCTATAGGAAACTGTGTGATGCCATGCATTATACTTCATTAATAAGCGTTTACTCATTGAGCACCAATAATCAGTTTAGACTTATCATTTTAACTGACCGATCAACTTGGCATATTCGCACTATATCGTCTGAGCTTAGGATGACATGAATTTAACGCTCACGTTAATGTAGCTCAATTTTCTATATTGTTAAAAAATTTAAGCCTGACATAGCTACGACAAAGCCTCTGACTAATACAATCTATCGCAAACTGCTTGATGCCATGCATTATGCTTCATTAATAAACTTTTACTCAATGAGCAACATTTTAAGTCGCCGTTAACTTGAAATTTCAAAATCATCAGTAACTTTTGATTCAAAGTTCTGCATGCCATGAATCTAACGCCCACGTTAAGCTAGCTAAATTTTCTATATTGTGGATTGAAATTGCTACGACAAAGCCTAATCGAATCTATCACAAACTGCCTGATGCCATGCATTATGCTTCATTGATAAGGCTTTACTCAATGAGCACAAGTGATCAGTTTAGAATGATCATTTTAACTGGCCTATCAGCTTAGCATGTCCGCACTAGATTGTATGTAACTTTTGCTTCAAAGCTCAAATAACACGAATCCAACGCCCAAGTTACGCTATCTCAAATTTCTATATTGTGAAAAAATTAAAGACTAAAATAGGTAGGAGAAAGCCTTGAAATAATTCAATCTATCGCAAACTGTTTGATGCCATGAATTATGCTTCCTTAATAAGCCTTTACCCAATGAGCATTAATTATTAGTTTATAATAATTATTTTAACTAACTGATCAACTTGACATGTCCACACTAAATCTTCTGTAACTTTTAATTCAGAGGTCAGAATGACACGAATCCAACGGTCACGTTAATCTACCTCAATTTTCTATATTGTGAAAACATTTAAGACTAAAATAGCTACGACAAAGCCTTCTAGTAATTCATTCTATCTCAAACTGCTTGATGCCATGAGTAATGCTTTATTTATAAGCCTTTACTCAATGAGCATCAATGATCAATTTAGATTGATCATTTTAACTGACCGATTAACTTGGCAAGTCTGCACTAAATCGTTTGTAACTTTTGATTCAGAGATCAGAATTACACAAATCAAGTGCCCACGTTAAGCTATCTTAATTTTCTATATTTTGAAAAGATCAAAGACGGAAATAGCTACGAAAAATCCTCAAAGTAATAGAATCTATCGCAAACTGCGTGATGGCATGCATTATACTTCATTAATAAGCGTTTACTCATTGAGCACTAATAATCAGTTTAGAATTATCATTTTTACTGACCGATCAACTTGGCATATTCGCAGTATATCGTCTGATTCCGAGCTTAGAATGACATGAATTTAACCCTCACGTTAATCTAGCTAAATTTTCTATATTGTTAAAAAATTTAAGCTTGACATAGCTACGACAAAGCCTCCAACTAATGCAATCTATTGCAAACTGCTTGATGCCATGCATTATGCTTCATTAATAAGCTTTTACTCAATGAGCAACATTTTAACTTGACGGTCAACTTGAAATTTCCACACAAAATCGTCTGTAACTTTTGATTCAGAGTTCGGAATGCCACGAATCTAACGCCCACGTTAAGCTAGCTAAATTTTCTATATTGTGGATTGAAATTGCTACGACAACGCCTAATCGAATCTATCGCAAACTGCCAGATGCCATGCATTATGCTTCATTGATAAGGCTTTACTCAATGAGCACAAGTGGTCAGTTTAGAATGATCATTTTAACTGGCCTATTAGCTTAGCATGTATGTAATAAATCGTCTGTAACCTTTGCTTCAAAGCTCAAATAACACGAATCCAACGCCCACGTTACGCTATCTCAAATTTCTATATTGTGAAAAATTTAAGACTTAAATAGATAGGAGAAAGCCTTGAAATAATTCAATCTATCGCAAACTGTTTGATGCCATGAATTATGCTTCCTTAATAAGCATTTACCCAATGAGCATTAATGATCAGTTTATAATGATTATTTTAACTGACTGATCAACTTGACATATTCACACTAAATCTTCTGTAACTTTTAATTAACAGGTCAGAATGACACGAATCCAACGGTCACGTTAATCTAGCTCAATTTTCTATATTGTGAAAAAATTTAAGACTAAAATAGCTACGAGAAAGCCTTATAGTAATTCAATCTATCGCAAACTCCTTGATACCATAAATTAGGATTTATTTATAAGCCTTTACTCAATGAGCACCAATGATCAATTTAGATTGATCATTTTAACAGACCGATCAACTTGGCATTTCTGAACTAAATCGTTTGTAACTTTTGATTCAGAGATCAGAATGACACAAATCAAGTGCCCACGTTAAGCTAGTTTAATTTTCTATATTGTGAAAAAATCGAAGACACAAATAGCTATGAAAAAGCCTCAAAGTAATAGAATTTATCGCAAACTGCGTGATGTCATTCATTATACTTCATTAATAAGTGTTTACTCATTGAACACCAATAATCAGTTTAGAATTATCTTTTTTACTAACCGATCAACTTGGCGTATTCGCACTATATCATCAAATTCCGAGCTTAGAATGACATAAATTTAACGCTCACGTTAATCTAGATCAATTTTCTATATTGTTAAAAAAATTAAGATTGACATATCTACGACAAAGCCTCCGACTAATGCAATCAATCGCAAAGTGCTTGATGCAATGCATTATGCTACATTAATAAGCTTCTACTCAATGAGCAACATTTTAACTCGCCAGTCAACTTGAAATTTCCACACAAAATCGTACGTAATTTTTTATTCAGAGTTCAGAATGCCACGAATCTAACGCCCACGTTAAGCTAGCTAAATTTTCTATATTGTGGATTGAAATTGCTACGACAAAGCCTAATCGAATCTATCACAAACTGCCTGATGCCATGCATTATGCTCCATTGATAAGGCTTTACTCAATGAGCACAAGTGATCAGTTTAGAATTATCATTTTAACTAGCCTATCAGCTTAGCATGTCCGCACTAAATCGTCTGTAACTTTTGCTTCAAAGCTCAAATAATACGAATCCAACGCCCAAGTTACCCTATCTCAAATTTTTATATTGTGAAAAAATTAAAGACTAAAATAGGTAGGAGAAAGCCTTGAAATAATTCAATCTATCGCAAACTAATTGATGCCATGAATTATGCTTCCTTAATAAGCCTTTACCCAATGAGCATTAATGATCAGTTTATAATGATTATTTTAACTCACTGATCAACTTGACATTTCTACACTAAATCTTCTGTAACTTTTAATTCAAAGGTCAAAATGACACGAATCCGACGATCACGTTAATCTAGCTCAATTTTCTGTATTGTGAAAACATTTAAGACTAAAATAGCTACGAGAAAGCCTTCTAGTAAATCATTCTATCGCAAACTGCTTGATGCCATGAATTATGCTTTATTTATAAGCCTTTACTCAATGAGCACTAATGATCAATTTAGATTGATAATTTTAACTGACCGATCAACTTGGCAAGTCTGCACTAAATCGTTTGTAACTTTTGATTCAGAGATTAGAATGACACAAATCAAGTGCCCACGTTAAGCTAGCTTAATTTTCTATATTGTGAAAAAATCGAAGACGGAAATAGCTACAAAAAGCCTCAAAGTAATAGAATCTATCGCAAACTGTGTGATGCCATGCATTATACTTCATTAATAAGCGTTTACTCATTGAGCACCAATAATCAGTTTAGAATTATCTTTTTTTAATGACCGATCAACTTGGCATATTCGCACTATATCGTCTGATTCCGGGCTTAGAATGACATGAATTTAGCGCTCACGTTAATCTAGCTCAATTTTCTGTATTGTTAAAAAATTTAAGCCTGACATAGCTACGACAATGCCTACGACTAATGCAATTTATCGCAAACTGCTTGATGCCATGCATTATTCTTCATTAATAAAATTTTACTCAATGAGCAACATTATAACTCGCCGGTGAAATTGAAATTGATGCACAAAATCGTCCGTAACATTTGATTCAGAGTTCAGAATGCCACAAATCTAACACCCACGTTAAGCTAGCTAAATTTTCTATATTGTGGATTGAAATTGCTACGACAAAGCCTAATCGAATCTACCGCAAACTGCCTAATGCCATGCATTATGCTTCATTGATAAGGCTTTACTCAATTTGCACAAGTGGTCAGTTTAGAATGATCATTTTAACTGGCCTATCAGATTAGCATGTCCACACTAAATCGTCTGTAACTTTTGCTTCAAAGCTCAAATAACACGAATCCAACGCCCACGTTACGCTATCTCAATTTTCTATATTGTGAAAAAATTTAAGACTAAAATAGCTTGGAGAAAGCCTTGAAATAATTCAATCTATCGCAAACTGCTTGATGCCATGAATTATGCTTCCTTAATAAGCCTTTACGCAATGAGCATTAATGATCAGTTTATAATGATTATTTTAACTGGCTGATCAACTGGATATGTCCACACTAAATCTTCTGTAACTTTTAATTAAGAGGTCAGAATGACACGAATCCAACGGTCATGTTAATCTAACTCAAATTTCTATATTTTGAAAAACTTTAAGACTAAAATAGCTACGAGAAAGCCTTTAGTAATTCAATCTATCGCAAACTCCTTGATGCCATGAATTATGCTTTATTTATAAGCCTTTACTCAATGAGCAGCAATGATCAATTTAGATTGATCATTTTAGCTGACCGATTACCTTGACATGTCTACACTAAATCGTTTGTAACTTTTGATTTAGAGATCAGAATGACACAAATCAAGTGCCTACGTTAAGCTAGCTTAATTTTCTATATTGTGTCAAAATTTAAGACTTAAATAGCTACGACAATGTCTCTAAGTAATAGAATCTATCGCAAACTGCGTGATGCCATGCATTATACTTCATTAATAAGTATTTACTCATTGAGCACCAATAATCAGTTTAGAATTATCTTTTTTTTGGACCAATCAACTTGGCATATTTGCACTATATCGTCTGATTCCGAGCTTAGAATGACATGAATTTAACGCTCACGTTAATCTAGCTCAATTTTCTATATTGTTAAACAAATTAAGCCTGACATAGCTACGACAAAGCCTCCGACTAATGCAATCTATCGCAAACTACTTGATACCATGCATTATGCTTCATTAATAAGCTTTTACTCAATGAGCAACATTTTAACTCGCCGGTCAACTTGAAATTTCCGCACAAAATCGTCCGTAACGTTTGATTCAGAGTTCCGAATGCCATGAATCTATCGCAAACTACGTCATGTCATGCAGTACGCTTCATTAATAAGCCTTTACTCAATGAGCACCAATGATTAGTTTAGAATAATCATTTTAACTCGCCAATCAACTTGACATGTTTGCACAAAATCGTCCATAACTTTTGATTCAGAGTTCAAAATGACACGAATCCAACGCACACGTTATGCTGGCTAAATTTTCTATATTGTGACAAAATTAAGACTTAAATAGCTACGACAATGCCTCCAAGTAATCGAATCTATCGCAAGCAGCGTGATGCCTTGCATTATGCTTCATTGATAAGCCTTCACACAAAGAGCACCAATGATCAATTTAGAATGATCATTTTAACTGATAGATCAGCTTAACATGTCCGCACTAAATCCTCTGTACCTTTTGATTCAGAGCTCAGAATAACACGAATCGAATGCCCACGTTAAGCTAAATTTTCTGTATTGTGAAAAAAAGTTGAGACTGAAATAGCTACGACAAAGCCTCCAAATAATTCAATCTACGCAAACTACTTGATGCCATGAATTATGCTTCATTAATAAGCCTTTACTCAATGAGAAGCAATGATAAGTTTAGAAGGCTCATTTTAACTATTCGGTCAACTTGACATGTACGCACAAAATCGTCTGTAACTTTTGATTCGGAGCTCAGAATGACAGAAGTCCAACACCGACATTAAGCTAGTTCAGTTTTCTATATTTTGACAAAATTTAAAACTGAAATAACAACGAAAAAGCCTCCAAGTAACCGAGTCTATTGCAAACTGTGATACCACGCATTATGATTCATTAATAAGCCTTTACTCAATGAGCATTAATGATTAGTTAAGAATGATCTTTTTAACTAACTGATCAACCTGACATGTGCGCACTAAGTCATCTGTAACTTATGATTCAGAGCTCAAAATGACACGTATCCAATTCTAACATTAGGCTAGCTCAATTTTCAATACTAAGAAAAAAATTTAAGACTGGAATAGCTACGAGAAAGCCTCCAAGTAATTCAATCTATAGCAAACAGCTTGATGCCATGAATTATGATTCATTTATAAGCCTTTACTCAAGGAGCACCAATGATCAATTTAGAATGATCATTTTAACTGACCGGTCAACTTGGCATGTCCTCACTAAATAATCTGTAGCTTTTGATTCAGAGCTCCAAATGACACAAATCCAAGGCCCACGTTAAGCTAGCTTAATTTTCTATATTCTGACAAAACTGAAGAAGGAAATAGCTATGATAAAGCCTCAAAGTAATCGAATCACGCAAACTGTGTGATGCCATGCATTATATTTAATAAATAAGCGTTTACTCAATGAGTACCAATAAGCAGTTTAAAAATTATAATTTTAACTAACCGTTCAACTTGGATGTCAGCACTACATCGTCTAATTCCGGGCTGAGAATGACATGAATTTAACGCTCACGTTCATATAGCTCAATTTTCTATATTGTGAAAAATTAAAGAATGAAATAGCTACGACAAAGCCTCTGAGTAATTCAATCTATTGCAAAGTGCTTAATGCGATGGATTATGCTCCATTAATAAGCTTTTTCTCAATGAGCAACAATGATCAGTTTAGAAGAATCATTTTAACTCGCCGCTCAACTTGACATGTCTACACTAAATCGTCGATAACTTTGGATTCAAATCTCAGAATATCACGAATCTGACGTCCACGTTAAGGTAGCAAAATTTTTTGTATTGTGACCAAATTTAAGACTGAAATTGCTATGACAAAGCCTCCAAACAATCGAATCTATCGCAAACTCCTTGATGTCACGCACCATGCTTCGTTAATAAGCGTTTACCCAATGAGCACAAATAATAAGTTTAGAATTATGTTTCATTAATAAGCCTTTACTCATTGGAGCAGCAATGATAAGTTTAGAATGCTCATTTTAACTAGCCGGTCAACTTGACATGTCTGCACAAAATCTTCCGTAACTTTTGATTCAGAGCTCAGAATGACACAAATCCAACGCCGAGATTAAGCTAGAAGAATCAATTTAACTCACCACTCAACATGACATGTCCACACTAAATCGTCAATAAGTTTTCATTCAAATCTCAGAATATCACGAATCTAATGCCCACGTTAAGCTAACAAAATTTTCTATATTGTGAAAAAATTTAAGACTGAAATTGCTATGACAAAGACTCCAAATAATCGAATCTATCGCAAACTCCTTGATGTAATGCACCATGCTTCGTTAATAAGCGTTTACCCAATGAGCACAAATAATCAGTTTAGAATTATGTTTCATTAATAAGCCTTTACTCATTGAGCAGCAATGATAAGTTTAGAATGTCATTTTAACTAGCTGGTCAATTTTGACATTTCCGCACAAATTCTTCCGTAACTTTTGATTCAGAGCTCAGAATGACACAAATCCAACGCCGAGATTAAGCTAGTTCCATTTTCTATATTTTGACACATTTAAGATGAAATATCTACGACAAAGCCTCCATCTAATCAAATCTCTCGCAAACTGCGTGATGCCACATAATATGCTTCATTAATAAGTCTTTACTCAATGAGCATTAATGATCAGTTTAGAATGATCATTTTTACTGACTGATCAACTGGACATGTGCGCACTAATCTTCTGTAACTTTTGATTCAGAGCTCCGAATGACACGAATCCAACGTCACGTTAAGTTAGCTAAATTTTCTATATTAAGAAAAAATTTAAGACTCAAATATCTACGAGAAATCCTCCAAGTAATTCAATCCATCGCAAACTGCTTGAAGCCATCAATTAGGCTTCATTTATACGCCTTTACTCAAGGAGCACCAATGATCAATTTAGAACGATCATTTTAACTGACCAATCAACTTGGCTTGTCTACACTAAATCGTCTGTAACTTTTGATTCAGAGATCAGAATGACACAAATCCTGTGCCCAAGTTAAGCTAGCTCAATTTTCTATATTGTGAAAAAATCGAGCTCAGAATGACACAAAAGCCCATGTTGAGCTAGCTCAATTTTCTATATTGTGACAAAATTGAAGACAAAAATAGATACGAAAAAGCTTCAAAGTAATCGAATCTATCGCAAACAGCATGATGAAACGTATACTTCTTAAATAAGCGTTTACTCATTAAGCACCAATAATCAGTTTAGAATTATCATTTTAACTGAATTCAACGCTCACGTTAATCTACCTCAATTTTCTATATTGTGAAAACTTTAAATCTTACAGAGCTACGAAAAAGCCTCAGACTAATCCAATCTAACGCAAACTGCTTGATGCCATGCATTATGCTTCATTAATAAGCTTTTACTCAATGAGCAACATTTTAACTCGCCGGTCAACTTTAAATGTCCGCACAAAATCGTTCGTAACTTTTGATTCGGAGTTCAGAATGCCACGAATGTAACACCCACGTTAAGCTAAGTAAAATTTCTATATTGTGAAAAAATTTAAGACTGAAATCGCTACGACAAAGCCTCCAAGTAATCAAATCTATTGCAAACTGCTAATGCCATGCACTATGCTTCATTGATAAGACTTTACTCAATGAGCACCAATGATCAGTTTAGAATGATCATTTTAACTGGTCTATCAGCTTAACATGTCTGAACTAAATCGTCTGTAACTTTTGATTCAAAGCTCAAAATAACACGAATCCAACGACCACGTTACGCTAGCTCAATTTTCTATATTGTGAAAAAATTTAAGACAGAAATTGCTACGAAAAAGCTTCGAAATAATTCAATCTTTCGCAAACTGCTTTATGCCATGAATTATGCTTCCTTAATATGTCTTTACTCAATGAGCATTAATGATCAGTTTATACTGATTATTTTAGCTGACTAATAACCTTGACATGTCCACACTAAATTTTATGTAACTTTTGATTCAGAGCTTAGAATGACACGAATCCAGCAGTCACGTTAATCTAGCTCAATTTTCTATATTGTGAAAAAATTTAAGACTAAAATAGCTACAAGAAAGCCTTCAAGTAATTCAATCTATCGCAAGCTGCTTGATGCCATGAATTATGCTTCATATATAAGCCTTTACTCAAGAAGCACCACTGATCTATCTAGATTGATCATTTTAACTGACCGATCAACTTGGCATGTCCACACTAAATCATCCGATTCCAAGATCAGAATGACATGAATTTAATGCTCATGTTAAGCTATCTCAATTTTCTATATTGTGACAACATTTGACACTGAAAGAGATACAATAAAACCTTAAAGTAATGCAATCAATCCCAAACTGTGTGATGCTATGCATCATGCTTCATTTATAACCTTTTACTCAAGGAGCACCGATGATCAGTTTAGAATGATCTTTTTAATTCGCCGGTCAACTTAAAATGTCCACAATAAATCGTCTATAACTTTTGATTCAAAGCACAAAATGCCACGAATCTAACGCCCACGTTAAACTAGCAAAATTTTCTTTATTGTGACAAAGTTTAAGACTGAAATTTATACGACAAAGCCTCCAAACAATCGAATCTATCGCAAACTATTTCATGTCATGCACTACGCTTCATTAATAAGCCTTTACTCAATGGGCACCAATGATTAGTTTTGAATGATCATTTTAACTCCCCGATCAACTTGACAGGTCTGCACAAAATCGTCCGTAACTTTTGATTCAGAGCTCAGAATGACACAAATCCAATTCCCACGTTAAGCTAGCAAAATTTTCAATATTGTGACAAAATTAAGACTTAAATAGGTTCAACATTGCCTCCAAGTAATCGAATCTATCACAAACAGCGTGATGCCATGCATTATGCTTCATTGATAAGCTTTCTCTCAATGAGCACCAATGATCAATTTATAATGATCATTTTAACTGGCCGATCAGCTTAACATGTCCGCACTAAATCATCTGTAACTTTTGATTTAGAGCTAAAAATAACACGAATCCAATGCCCACGTCAAGCTAAATTTTCTATATTGTGAAAAAAATTAATGCTGAAATAGCTACGACAAAGCCTCCAAATAAGTCAATCTATCACAAAGTGCTTGATGCCATGAATTATGCTTCATGAATAAGCCTTTACTCAAAGAGCGCCAATAATACGTTTAGAATGCTAATTTTAACTAGTAGGTCAACTTGACATGTCCGCACAAAATCTTCTGTAACTTTTTATTCCTAGCGCAGAATGACAAAAATCCAACGCTGACATTAAGCTAGTTCAATTTTCTATATTTTGATAAAATTTAAGACTGAAATAGCTATGACAAAGCCTCCAAGTAACCAAATCTATCGCAAACTGCGTGATTCCATGCATTATGCTTCATTAATACGCCTTTATTCAATGAGCATTAATATCAGTTAAGAATGATCATTTTAACTAACTGATCAAACTGAGATTTCCGACCTAAATCTTCTACAACTTTTGATTCGAAGCTCTAAATGACACGAATAAAACGATTACGTTAAGCTAGCTCAATTTTCAATACGAAGAAAAAATTTAAGACTGGAATAGCTACGAGAAAGCCTCCAAGTAATTGAATCTATCGCAAAATGCTTGATGCCATAAATTAGAATGATCATTTTAACTGACCAATCAACTTGGCATGTCCTCACTAAATCGTCCATAATTTTTGATTTAAAGCTTAGAATGACACAAATCCAATGCTCACATTAAACTAGATCAATTTTCTATATTGTCACAAAACTGAAGGCGAAAAGAGCTAAGACAAAGCCCCAAAGTAATCGAATCTATCGCCAACTGCGTGGCCACACAGTATACTTCATTAATAAGCATTTACTCAATGAGCACCAATAATCAGTATAGAATTATAATTTTAACTAACCAATCAACTTGGCATGTCCCCACTAAATCGTCTTATTCCAAGCTCATAATGACATGAATTCAACGCTCACATTAAGCTAGCTCAATTTTCTATATTGTTAAAAAATTTAAGACTGAAATAGCTACGACAAATCCTCCGAGTAATCCAATCTATCGCAAACTGCTTGATGCCATGCATTATGCATCATTAATAAGGTTTTACTCAATGGGCACCAATGATCAGTTTAGAATGATCATTTTAACTCGCCAGTCAACCTGACATGTCCACAGTAAATAGTCTATAACTTTTGATTCAAGGCCCAGAAAGCCACGAATCTAGCGCCCATGTTAAGCTAACTAAATTTTCTATATTGTGACAAAATTTAAGACTGAAATTGCCAGGACGAAGCCTCTAAGCAATTGAATCTATCGCAAACTGCCTCATGTCATGCACTATGCTCCATTCATATGCCTTTATTCAATGAGCACTAATGATCAGTTTCGAATGATCATTTTAGCTCGCCGATCAACTTGACATGTCCGCACAAAATCGTCCGTAACTTTTGATTCAGAGTCAGAATGACACGAATCCAACACCCACGTTAAGCTAGCTAAATTTTCTATATTGTGACAAAATTTAAGACTTAAATAGCTATGACAATGCATCCAAGTAATCAAATCTATCGCACGTAGCATGCTTCCATGCATTATGCTGCATTGATAAGCCTTTACTCAATGAACACCACTGATCAATTTAGAATGAGCATTTTAACTGGTCGATCAGCTTTACATGTCCGCACTAAATCATCTGTAGCTTTTGATTCAAAGCTCAGAATAACATGAATCCAACGCCCACGTGAAGCTATCTAAATTTTCTATATTGTGACAAAAATTTAAGACTGAAATAGCTACGAGTAAGCCTTCAAATAATTCAATCTATCACGAACTGCTTGATGCCATGACTTATGCTTCATTAATAAGCCTTTACTCAATGAGCAGCAATAATAAGTTTAGAATGCTCATTTTAACTAGCCGTTCAACTTGACATGTCCGAGAAAATCGTCCTTAACTTTTGATTCAGAGCTCAGAATGACACAAATCCAACACCAACATTAAGCTAGTTCAATTTTCTATATTTTTACTAAATTTAAAATTGAAATATCTACAACAAAGCGTCCAAGAAATTGAATCTATCGCAAACTGCGTGATGTCACGCATTATGATTCATTAATGAGCCTTTACTGAATGAGCATTAATGAAAAGTTTAGAATGATCATTATAATTGACTGATCAAACTGACATGTCCGCATTAAGTTTAGAAGGATCATTGTAACCTTTGATTCAAAGCTTACAATAACACGAATTCAACGCTCACGTTAAGCTAGCTCAATTTTCTATATAAAAAAACATTTAAGGTTGAAATAGCTACGAGAAATCCTCCAAATAATTCAATCTACCGCAAACTGCTTGATGCCATGAATTATGCTTCATTTATAAGCCTTTACGCACGGAGTACCAATGATCAATTTAGAATGATCATTTTAACTGGTATGTCCGCACTAACGTCCCTAACTTTTGATTCAGAGCTCTGAATGACACGAATTCAGTGCCCACTTTAAACTAGCTCAATTTTCTATACTGCGACAAAATTGCAGACGAAAATAGCTACAACAAAGCATCAAAGTAATCAAATCTATCGCAAACTACCTGATGCCACGTATTATGCTTCATTAATAAGCGTTTACTCAATGAGCACCAATAATCAGTTAAGAATTATAAGTTTTATTGACCAATCAACTTGGCTTGTCCGCACTTAATCTTCTGATTCCAAGCTTAGAATGACATGAATTCAACGCTCACGTTAAGCTAGCTAAATTTTCCATAATGTCAAAAAATTGAATACGGAAATAGGTACGACAAAGCCTCCGAGTAATTCATTCTATCGCAAACTGCTTGATGCCATGCATTATGCTTCATTAAAAAGCTTTTACTCAATGAGCACCAAAGATGAGTTTAGAACAATCGTATTCACTTCTGGTAAACTTGACATGTCCACACTAAATCGTCTATAATTTTTTATTCAAAGCTCAGAATGCCACGAGTCAAACGCCCGCGTTAAGATAGCTATATTTTCTATATTGTGACAAAATTTAAGACTTAAATTGTTACGACAAAGCCCCTAAGTAATGGAATTTATTCAAACCGCCTGGTGTCAATCACTATGCTTCATTAATAAGCCTTTAATAAATCAGCACCAATGATCAGTTTATAATGATCATTTTAACTCGCCGATCAACTTGACATGTCCGCCCTAAATCGTGGTTAACTTTTGATTCAGAGTTCATAATGACACGAATCCAACACCCACATTAAGCTAGCTAATTTTTCTATATTGTGACAAAATTTAAGACTGAAATTGCTACGACAAAGCATCCAAGCAATCAAATCTATCGCAAACTACTTGATGTCATGCACTATGCTTCATTAATAAGCTTTTACTCAATGAGCACCAATGATCAGTTTAGAATGATCATTTTAACTCGCTAGTCAACTTGACATGTCCACACTAAATGCTCTATAACTTTTGATTCAAAGCTCATAATGCCATGAATCTAACACCCACATTAAGCTAGCAAGATTTTCTATATTGTGACAAAATTTAAGACTGAAATTGCTTTGACAAAGACTTCAAGTAATCGAATCTGTCGCAAAAAACTTGATGTCATGCACTTTGCTTCATTAATAAGCCTTTACTCAATGAACCCAAATGATTAGTTCAGAAAGATCATTTTAACTCGCCGATAACCTAGACATATCCACACAAAATTTTCTGTAACTTTTGATTCAGGGTTCAAAATGACAAGAATCCAACGCCCACGTTAAGCTAGCTAAATTTTCTATATTGTGACAAAATTTCAGACTTAAATAGTTACGACAAAGCCTCCAAGTAATCAAATCTATCGCAAACAGCGTGATGCCATGCAGTATGCTTCATTGATAAGCCTTTACTCAATGAGCACCAATGATCAGTTTAGAATGATCATTTTCTGGCTGATCAGCTTAACATGTCCGCACTAAATCGTCTGTAACTTTTGATTCAGAGCACAGAATAATACGAATCCAACGCCCACGTTAAGCTAGATCAATTTTCTATATTGTGAAAAAATTTAAGACTGAAATAGCTACGAGAAAGCTTCAAAATACTTCAATCTTTCGCAAACTGATTGATGCCATGAATTATGCTTCATTAATAAGCCTTTGCTCAATGAGCAACAATGATAAGTTTAGAATTTTCATTTTAACTTTCCGGTTAACTTTACTTGTCCGCACAAAATCGCCCCTAACTTTTGATTCAAAGCTCGGAATGACACAAATCCAACGCCCACATTAAGCTAGTTTAATTTTCTATATTTTTACAAAATTTAATGGAGATATAGCTACGACAAAGCCTCCAAATAAATGAATCTATCGCAACTGCATGATGCCACACATTATGCCATATTAATAAGCCTTTACTCAATAAGCACTAATGATTAGTTTAAAATGATCATTTTAACTGACTGATGAACCTGACATGTCCGCACTAAATCTTCTGTAAATTTTGATTCAAAGCTCTGAATGACACGAATCCAACGCTCCGGTTAAGCGAGCTCAATTTTCTATATTAAAAATTTTAAGAATGAAATAGCTACGAGAAAGCCTCCAAATAATTCAATCTATCGCAAACTGCTTGATGCCATGAATTATGTTTCAATTATAAACTTTTACTGAAGGACCACCAATGATCGATTTAGAATGATCATTTTAACTGACAGATCAACTTGGCATGTCCGCACTAAATCGTGCGTAGCTTTTGATTCAGAGCTCATAATGACACGAATCCAATGCCCACGTTAAGCTAGCTCAATTTTCTGTATTGTGACAAAATTGAAGACGGAAATAGCTACGACAAAGCCTCAAAGTAATCGAGTCTCTCGAAAAAGTTCGTGATGCCAAGCATTATGCTTCATTAATAAGCGTTTACTAAATGAGCACCAATAATCAGTGAGAATAATCATTTTAACTGACCGATCAACTTGGCATGTCCACATTAAATCGTCTGATTCCGAGTTTAGAATGACATGAATTCAACGCTCACGTTAAGCTAGCTCAATTTTCTATATTGTGAAAACATTTAAGACCGAAATAGCTATGAAAAATCCACCGAGTAATCCAATCTATCGAAAATTGATTGATGCCATGTATTATGCTTCATTAATAAGCTTTTACTTAATTAGCACCAAAGATCATTTTACTCGCTGGTCAACTTGACATGTCCATACTAAATCATCTATAACTTTAGATTTAATGTTCCGAATGCCACGAATCTAACTCCCACGTTAAGCTAGGTAAATTTTCTATATTGTGACAAAATTTAAGATTAAAATTCTACGAAAAAGCCTCCATGTAATCGAATCTATCGCAAAATGCTTGATGTCATGCACTATGCTTCATTAATAAGCCGTTACTCAATGAGTACAAACGATCATTTTAGAATGATCAATTTAACTCACCGATCAGCTTGAAATGTCTGCACATAATTTTACGTAACTTCTGATTTAGAGTTCAGAATGACTTGAATCCAGCGGCCATGTTAAGCTATCTCAATTTTCCATATTGTGGTAAAATTTAAGACCGAAGTTGCTACGACAAAGCCGCTAAGAAATCCAATCTATCGCAAAATGCTGGATGCCATGCATTGTTCTTCATTTATAAGGTTTTACTCAATGAGCACCAATGATCAATTTAGAATGATCATTTTAACTCGTTGATCAACTTGACATGTCCACACTAAATTGGCCGTAACTTTTTATTCAGAGCTCAGTGTTACACGAAACCAATGCCCACGTTAAGATAGCTCAATTTTCTATATTTTGAGAAATTTTAAGACAGAAATATCTATAACAAAGCCTCTAAGTAATCGAATCTATTCCAAACTGCCTGAAGCCACACATTATGCTTCATTAATAAGCCTTTACTCAATGAGCATTAATGATCAGTTTAGAATGAGCATTTTAACTGATTGATAACCTTGACATGCATGCACTAAATATTCTTTAACTTTTGATTCATAGCTATGAATAACACATATCCAACGCTCACGTTAAACTAGCTCAATTTTCTATATTGTGAAAAAACATTAAGACTAAAATAGCTACGGGAAAGCCTCCATGTAATTCAATCTATCGCGAACTGCTTGATGCCATGAATTATGCTTAATTTATAAGCCTTTACTCAATGAGCATTAATGATCAGTATAGAATAATAATTTTAACAGACAGATCAAATTGACTTGTCCACACTAAATCTTTTGTAACTTTTGATTCAGAGCTCAGAATGACATGAATCCAACCCTCACATTAAGCTAGCTTAATTTTCTATATTGTGAAAAACATTTAATACTTATATAGCTACGAGAAAGACTCCAAGTAATTCAATATATCAAAAAATGCTTGATGCTTCATTTATATGCATTTACTCAAGGAGCACCAATGATCAATTTAGAATGATCATTTTAACTGACCGATCAACTTGGCATGTGCGCACTAAATCATCCGTAACTTTGGATTCAGAGATTAGAATTACAAATCCAGTGCCCAGATTAAGCTAGTTCAACTTTTTATATTTTGACAAAATTGAAGACGGAAATAGCTACGAAAAATCCTCAGAGTAATCGAGTCTATCGTAAACAGCGTAAGGCAACACATTATGCTTTATTAATAAGCGTTTACTCAATGAGCACCAATAATCAGTTTGGAATTATCATTTTAAGTGAGCGATAAACTTGGCATGTCCGCACTAAATCCTCTGATTCCGAGCTCAAAATGACATGAATTCAACGCTCACTTTAAGCTAGCTCAATTTTCGGTATTGCGATAAAATTTAAGACCGAAATAGCTACGACAAATCCAACGAGTAATCCAATCTATCACAAACTGATTGATGCCATGCATTATACTTCATTAATAAGCTTTTAATCAATGAGCACCAAAGATCATTTTAACTCGCCGGTCAACTTGACATGTCCACACTAAATCGTCTATAAATTTTGATTTAAAGCTCAGAATGCCACGAATCTAACGCCCACGTTAAGCTAGGTAAATTTTCCGAAATTTTCACGAAATTTAAGACTGAAATTTCTACGACAAAACCTCAAAGTAATCAAACATATCGCAAACTGCTTATTGTCATGCACTATGCTTCATTAATAAGCCTGTACTAAATGAGCACCAATGATCAGTTCATAATGGTTATTTTAACTCGCCGATCAACGTGACATGTCCCCAAAAAATTGTCTGTAACTTTTGATGCAGTTTTCAAAATGACACGAATCCAATAACCCCGTTAAGCTAGCTACATTTTGTATATTGTGTCAAAATTTTAGACTTAAATAGCTACGACAATCTCTCCTAGTAATCGAATATATCGCAAACAGTTTAATGCCATGCATTATGCTTCATTGATAAGCCTTTAATCAATGAGCACCAATGATCAGTTTAGAATGATCATTTTAACTGGCCTATCAGCTTAACATGTCCGCACTAAATCGTATGTAACTTTTGATTCAGAGCTCAGAATAACACGAATCCAACGCCCACATTAAGCTAGCTCAATTTTCTATAATGTGAAAAAAATTTAAGACTTAAATAACTACGAGAAAGCCACCAAATAATTCAATATATCGCAAACTGCTTGATGCTATGAATTATGCTTCATTAATAAGCCTTTACTCAATGAGCATTATTGATCAGTTTAGAATGATCATTTTAACTGAGTGATCAACTTGACATGTACACACTAAATCTTATGTAACTTTTGATTCAGAGCTCAGAATGACACGAATCCAACGCGCACGTTAAGCTTGCTCATTTTCTATATTGTGATAAAATTTAAGACTAAAATAGTTACGAGAAAGCCTACAAGTAATTCAATCTATCGCAAACTGCTTCATGCCATGAATTATGCTTCATTTATATGCCTTTACTCAAGGAGCACCAATGATCAATTTAGAATGATCATTTTATCTGACCGATCAACTTTGCATGTCCGCTCTAAATCGTCGGAAACTATTGATTTAGAGCTCTGAATGACACAAATCCAATGCCCACGTTAAGCTAGCTCAATTTTCTATTTTGTGACGAAATTGAAGACGGAAATAGTTACGACAAAGCATCAAAGTAATCAAATCTATCGCATGCTGCGTGATGCCATGCATTATGTCTCATTAATAAGCGTTTACTTTATGAGCACCAATAATCAGTTTGGAATTATCATTTTAACGGACCGATCAACGTAGCATGTCTCACTAAATCATCTGATTCTGAGCTCAGAATGACATGAATACAATGCTCACGTTAATCTAGCTCAATATTCTGTATTGTGAAAAAATTTAGGACTAAAATAGGTACGACAAAACCTCCGAGTAATCCAATCCATCGTAAACTGCTTGCTGCCATGCATTATGCTTCATTAATAAGCTTTTACTCAATGAGCACCAAAGATCAGTTTAGAATGGTCATTTTAACTCGCCAGTCAATTTGACAAGTCCACAGTAAATCGTTCATAACTTTTGATTCAAAGCTCAGAATGCTACGAATCTAACGCCCACATTAAGCTAGGGAAATATTCAATATTGTGACAAAATTTAAGACTTAAATAGTTATGAAAAAGCCTCCAAGTAATCGAATCTATCACAAACATCGTGATGCTAAGCATTATGCTTCATTGATAAGCGTTTATTCAATGAGCATCAATGATCAGTTTCGAATGATCATTTTAACTGGCCTATAAGCGTAACATGTCTAAACTAAATCGTCTGTAACTTTTGATTCGGAGCTCAGAAAAACACGAATTCAACGCCCACGTTAAGCTTGCTCGATTTTCTATATTGTGAAAAACATTAAAACTGAAATGGGTACAAGAAAGCCTCCAAGTAATTGAATCTATCGCGAACTGCTTGATGCCATGAATTATGCTTAATTTATACGCCTTTACTCAATGAGCATTAATGATCAGTATAGAATAATCATTTTAACAGACAGATCAAATTGACTTGTCCACACTAAATCTTGTGTAACTTTTGATTCAGAGCTCAGAATGACACGAATCCAACCCTCACATTAAGCTAGCTTAATTTTCTATATTGTGAAAAAAATTTAATACATAAATAGCTACGAGAAAGCCTCCAAGTAATTCAATATAACGAAAAATGCTTGATGCTTCATTTATATGTATTTACTCAAGGAGCACCAATGATCAATTTATAATGATCATTTTAACTAACCGATCAACTTGGCATGTGCGCACTAAATCATCCGTAACTTTGGATTCAGAGATTAGAATTACAAATCCAGTGCCCACATTAAGCTAGTTCAACTTTTTATATTTTGAAAAAATTGAAGACGGAAATAGCTACGACAAAGCCTCAAAGTAATCGAGTCTATCGTAAAAGCGTGAGGCCACACATTATGCTTTATTAATAAGCGTTTACTCAATAAGCACCAATAATCAGTTTGGAATTATCATTTTAAGTGACCAATCAAATTTGGCATGTCCGCACTAAATCCTCTGATTCCGAGCTCAAAATGACATGAATTCAACGCTCAATTTAGGCTAGCTGAATTTTTGGTATTGCAAAAAAATTTAAGACCGAAATAGCTACGACAAATCCAACGAGTAATCCAATCTATCACAAACTGATTGATGCCATGCATTATACTTCATTAATAAGCTTTTACTCAATGAGCACCAAAGATCATTTTAACTCGCCGGTCAACTGACATGTCCACACTAAATCGTCTATAAATTTTTATTTAAAGCTTAGAATGCCACGAATCTAACGCCCACATTAAGCTAGGTAAATTCTCCGATATTTTCACAAAATTTAAGACTGAAATTTCTACGACAAAGCCTCAAAGTAATCGAACCTATCGCAAACTGCTTAATGTCATGCACTATGCTTCATTAATAAGCCTTTACTAAATGAGCACCTATGATCAGTTCAGAATGATCATTTTAACTCACCGATCAACGTGAAATGTCCCCACAAAATTGTCTCTAACTTTTGATGCAGAGTTCAAAATGACACGAATCAAACGCCCCCATTAAGCTAGCTATATTTTGTATATTGTGTCAAAATTTAAGACTTAAATAGCTACGACAATCTCTCCAAGTAATCGAATCTATCGCAAACAGTGTGATCCCATGCATTATGCTTCACTGATAAGCCTTTACTCAATGAGCACCAATGATCAGTTTAGAATGATTATTTTAACTGGCCTATCAGCTTAACATGTCCGCACTAAATTGTATGTAACTTTTGATTCAAAGCTCAGAATAACACGAATCCAACGCCCACGTTAAGCTAGCTCAATTTTCTATAATGTGAAAAAAGTTTAAGACTTAAATATTTACGAGAAAGCCTCCAAATAATTCAATATATCGTAAACTGCTTGATGCTATGAATTATGCTTCATTAATAAGCCTTTACTCAATGAGCATTATTGATCAGTTTAGAATGATGACTTTAACTGAGTGATCAACTTGACATGTACACACTAAATCTTCTGTAACTTTTGATTCAGAGCTCAGAATGACACGAATCCAACGCGCACGTTAAGCTTGCTCATTTTCTATATTTTGATAAAATTTAAGACTAAAATAGTTACGAGAAAGCCTCCAAGTAATTCAATCTATCGCAAACTGCTTCATGCCATGAATTATGCTTCATTTATATGCCTTTACTCAAGGAGCACCAATGATCAATTTAGAATGATCATTTTAACTGACCGATCACCTTTGCATGTCCTCTCTAAATCGTCGGAAACTATTGATTTAGAGCTCTGAATGACACAAATCCAATGCCCACGTTAAGCTAGCTCAATTTTCTATTTTGTGACGAAATTGAAGACGGAAATAGTTACGACAAAGCATCAAAGTAATCGAATCTATCGCATGCTGCGTGATGCCATGCATTATGTCTGATTAATAAGCGTTTACTTTATGAGCACCAATAATCAGATTGGAATTATCATTTTAACGGACCCATAACCGTAGCATGTCTCACTAAATCGTCTGATTCTGAGCTCAGAATGACATGAATTCAATGCTCACGTTAATCTAGCTCAATATTCTGTATTGTGAAAAAATTTAAGACTAAAATAGGTACGACAAAACCTCCGAGTAATCAAATCCATCGCAAACTGCTTGCTGCCATGCATTATGCTTCATTAATAAGCTTTTACTCAATGAGCACCAATGATCAGTTTAGAATGGTCATTTTAACTCGCCAGTCAATTTGACAAGTCCACAGTAAATCTTTTATAACTTTTGATTCAAAGCGCAGAATGCTACGAACTAATGCCCACGTTAAGCTAGGGAAATTTTCAATATTGTGACAAAATTTAAGACTTAAATAGTTATGATAAAGCCTCCAAGTAATCGAATCTATCACAAACATCGTGATTCCAAGCATTATGCTTCATTGATAAGCGTTTATTCAATGAGCATCAATGATCAGTTTCGAATGATCATATTAACTGGCCTATAAGCTTAACATGTCTAAACTAAATCGTCTGTAACTTTTGATTCGGAGCTCAGAATAACACGAATTCAACGCCCACGTTAAGCTTGCTCGATTTTCTATATTGTGAAAAACATTAAAACTGAAATGGCTACAAGAAAGCCTCCAAATAATTCAATATATCGCAAACAGCTTGATGCCATGAATTATTCTTCATTAATAAGCCTTTACTCAACGAGCGTTAATGATCAGTTTAGAATGATCATTTTAACTGACTGATCAACTTGACATGTCCGCATGAAATCGCCCGTAACTTTTGATTCAGAGCTCAGAATGAGATAAATCCAATGCCCACATTAAGATTGAAATTCATAGCTTAGTTGTCTACAATGTGACAAAATTTAAGACTAAATTAGCTATGACAAAGCCTCGGAGTAATCCAATCTCTAGCAAAATGCTTGATGCCATGCATTATGCTTTATTAATAAGCCTTTACTCAATGACAACTAATGATTAGTTTCGAATGATCATTTTAACTAGCCAATCAGCTTGACATGTCCACACAAAAATTAAGCTAGTTCAATTTTCAATATTGTGATAAAATTTAAGACCGAAATAGCTATGACGAAGTGTCCAAGTAATCCAATCTATCCCAAACTGCTTGATGTCATGCACTATGCTTGATTAATAAGCCTTTACTCAATGCGCACCAATGATCACTTTAGAATGATAATTTTAACTTACTGATCAACTTGGTATTTCCGCACTGAATCATCCGTAACTTTTTAATTACAGCTTTGAATGACATGAATCCAACGCCCACGTTAACCTAGCTAAATTTTCAATATTGTGACAAATTTTAAGACTTATATATCTACAAAAAAGTGTTCAACTAATCAAATCTATCGCGACCAGCGTGATGCCATGTATTATGCTTTCTTGATAAGTCTTTACTCAATGAGCACCAATGATCAGTTTACAATGATCATTTTAACTGGCTGATCCGCTTAACATGTCCGCACTAAATCGTCTGTAATTTTTGACTCAAAGCTCAGAATGAAACGCATCCCATGCCCACGTTAAGCTAGCTCAATTTTCTATATTGTTATAAAATTTAAGACCAAAATAGCTACGACAAAGCCTGCAAGTAATCGAATCTATCCAGACTGCGTGATACCACACATTATGCTTCATTAACAAACCTTTACTTAATGAGCACCAATGATCAGATCATAATGATCATTTTAACTGACCGATCAACTTGACATGTCCACACTAAATCATCTGTAACTTTTGATTCGGAGCTCAAAATGACACGAATCCAACGCTCACATTAAGCTAGTGCAATTTTCTATATTAGTAAAAATTTTAAGACTGAATTACCTACGACAAAACCTCCAAGTAATCCAATCTATCGCTAATGTCTTGATGCCATGAATTATGCTTCATTAAAAAGCTTTTACTCAATGAGGACCAATTATCAGTTTAGAATGGTCATTTTAACTAGCCGGTCAAGTTGACATGTCCCCACTAAATCGTTTGTAACTATTGATTCAAAGCTCAGAATGACACAAATACAATGCCCACGTTAAGCCAGCTCAATTTTCTATTGTGTGATAAAATTTAAGAATGAAATAGCTATGACAAAGCCTCCAAGTAATCCAATCTATCGCAAACTGCTTTATGCAATGCATTATGCTTTATTAAATAGTTTTTACTCAATGTGCACCAATGATCAGTTTTGAATGATAATTTTAACTCGCTGGTCAAATTGACATGTCCGCACTAAATCGTCTGTAACTTTTGATTCAGTGCTCAGAAAGCCATGAATCCAATGTCCACGTTAAGGTAGCTAAATTTTCTATGTTATGAAAAAATTTAAGACTGTAATAGTTACGAGAAAGCTTCCAAGTAATTGAATCTATCGCAAACTGCTTGATGTCATGCACTATACTTCATTTATAAGCCTCTTTACTCAATGGGCACCAATTATCAGTTTAGAATGATCATTTTAACTTGCCAATAAACTTGACATGTTCGCACAAAATTGTCCGTAACTTTTTATCCATAGCTCAAAATGACATGAATCTAACACCCACCTTAAGTTAGCTAAATTTTCTATATTGTGACAAAATTTAAGACTTAAATAGCTATGACAAAGCCTCCACATAATCGAATCTATCGCAAACAGCGTGATGCCATGCATTATGCTTCATTAATAAGTTTTTACTCAATGAGCACCATAATCAGTTTAGAATGATCACTTTAACTGGCCGATCAGCTTAACATCTCCGCACTAAATTGTCTGTAACATTTGATTCAGAGTTAAGAATGACACGAATCTAACGCCCACATTAAGCTAGCTCAATTTTTTATATTGTGAAAAAATTCAAGAATGAAATAGCATAGATAAAGCCTCCAAGTAATCCAATCTATCGAAAAATGCTTGATGCCATGCATTATTCTTCATTTATCAGCTTTTACTCAACGAGCACAAATGATCAGTTTAGAATGATCATTTTAACTCGCCGATCAACTTGATATGTCTGCACAAAATCGTCCGTAACTTTTGATTCAGAGTTCAGAATGACACAAATCTAATAGCCATGTTAAGCTAGCTCAATTTTCAATATTGTGAAAAAATTTAAGACTAAAATAGTTACGACAAAGCCTTTAATTAATTGAATCTATCGCATACTGCGTGTTGCCATGCATTATGCTTCATTAATAAGCCTTTACTTAATAAGCACCAATGATAAGTTTAGAATGATCCAAGGCACCTCGCTTGGTGAGGTTTAGGTGGCTTGAATCACAACAAATGTGGTTGTCTTAAGTTCGGCATGCTTGGATTGGGTAATGGGGCCATTAAAGATTTGTTTGCTTTTATCTCCAATATCTGCAGGTTCTAGCTTCTCCATAGTATCTTTAGTGGCTTCTTCCTCCTCTAGTTCAAGCTGCTGGTTCCTTGCTGGCCGTGCTCACGTCATCCTCCCCCAGTTCGGAAGGATTTGACCTCAAATCTGTTTCAACTGCAAAATATGGGACCAAATCAGTAATATTGAAGCTTGAACTCACTTGGTACTTACCGTGAAGATCCAGCTGGTAGGCATTGTCATTTATTTTCTTGATGACTTTAAATGGACCATAAATCCTAGGCATTAGCTTGGATTTCCTTTCACTCGGAAATCTATCTTTACTGAAATGGATCCACACCAAGTCTCCTTCCTCAAATGCTAACTCCTTGCGGCCTTTATTGGCTTGTTGAGCATACAACTTAGTCTTATTTTCAAAATTGAGCCCAGCCTTCTCATGAATTTTTTTTAACCAACTCAGCCTTGTTGTTTCCATCAAGGCTTGTTCTTTCACTCAAAGGTAAAAGCATTAGATCCAAAGGTGAGATGGGATTGAATCCATAAACAATTTCCAATGTTGAGTACTTAGAAGTAGTATTCCTAGCATGACTATATGCAAATTCAACATGAGGCAAGCATTCTTCCCAACTCCTAAGATTCCTTTTAATCAAATCTCTTAACAAAGTAGATAAGGTTCTATTAACTAGTTTCGTTTGACCATCCAATTGCAGGTGATAAGTTGTGGAGAAACAAAGCTTAATTCCTAGCTTAGACCAAAGTGTTTTCCAAAAGTAACTAAGGAACTTAGAGTCTCTATCTAATACTATGGTCCTAGGCATGCCATGAAGTCTAACTATCTCCTTAAAGAATAATCCGGTAATGTAAACGGCATCATCCGTCTTATGACAAGGAATAAAGTGAGCCATTTTGGAAAAACTATCAACTACAACAAACACAGAATCCTTTCCAGTCTTAGTTCTAGGCAATCCAACAAAAACATACATAGAAATATCATGCCAAGGGTGCAAAGGTATAGGAAGAGGGTATACAAACCATGTTTTTGGATTGTGGATTTGGCTTGCTTGCAAGTTACACATATTTGGAAAGCTTTCTCAACATCACTCCTCATGTGTGGCCAAAACAAATGGTCCTGCAATACATTTAATGTTTTTGCCACACCAAAGTGACCTATAAGACCACCTGAATGTGCTTCCTTAACAAAGAAGTCTCGCAAAGAGGAGTTAAGTACACATAACCGATTATCATAAAACAAGAACCCTTCACTCTTAAAGTATTTTCCAGTACCAAACTTCTCACAAGAAGCATAAATATCCTTAAAATCAGCATCAGTAGTATATAACTCTTTGATTTGCTCAAACTCTAGCAGTTTAACTTCTAAAGAGTTCAAGAGCACATAACTCCGAGAAAGAGCATCAGCTACTACATTCTCTCTACCTTTCTTGTATTTGATCACATAAGGGAAGGTCTCAATGAATTCGACCCAACTAGCATCTCTTTTGTTCAGCTTTTGTTGCCCTTTGAGATGCTTGAGTGACTCATGGTCGGTAGGGATGACAAACTCCTTGGGCCAAAGATAATGTTGCATGTTTGCAAGGCCCTCACAAGCGCATATAGTTCTTTTCCATAGGTTGGGTAATTGAGTGTGGTCCCTCCAAGTTTCTCACTAAAGTAGGCTATGGGCTTCCTTTCCTACATAAGAACAACACTAATACCAACTCTTGATGCATCACATTCAATTTCAAAAGTTTTATCAAAGTTAGGAAGATATAGCACAAGGGAGTGCGTGAGCTTTTCTTTCAAGGTTTGGAATGCCTCCTCTTGCGCCTGCTCCCACTTAAATCCCACATCTTTTTGATAAGTTCAGTGAGTGGAGCTGCTATAGTGCTAAAGTCCATGACAAATTGATACAAGCCTTGATTCAAGGATGTATGCGCGTGGGCTGTTTGGAGAAGGGTAGGTGAGAAACTCGACCTTAGACTTCTTGGATAGGGGCTTTTGGGTTGGTATTCGATGGAAAGGTGAAGTGAACCACACGAGGGGTGATGAACCTCGTGATAAATCACAAAGTTAGAGCTAGGAGGGCTGGTCTCAACTAGGCTCTAAGGGCACAAGTCTCTTGAGAGAATAACTTGTTGGGGAAAAAGTTCTATCTTTATTAATATCAAAAAGGTTGTCGAACTACAATGCTTGAAGGAGCCTTATTAATATGCTCGACAGCTTGACCTTCTAGGGTCGACCCAAATAAGAAAAGGAAAACTTACAAAAGTGCACAAAGGAAAAGATACAAAAGGGTATAATCGAAAAAGGACCTATTCCTAAAATGTCTTTGACTCAATAAAAGTAAATATTCTAGATCCTACCCTGCAAAACAGAAAGAGGCATATATTCGAATTGAAACTTACCTTATCTTACCTCATGGCCAAGAAATGGATGGTGGCCGTCCTTGTGGCATGCACGCGCCTTGCTCCTAGTCTTCGACTTGGAGTAGGGTTAAAAATCTTTGGCCCTGACCTCTCTTGCCACTAAAGCCCAATTCTCTGATGTTCCTTGTGTTGTTGAGAAGCCTTTGGACTCTAATTTGCTCTTCTGGCCCATTGTCCTTAGCTGCTCTTCCTCTAGGAGCTTGTCGACCCATAAGATGAATTTGTGGAAGAGTGCTCTTGATCTGCTTCTTGTCATTGCTCCTGGAGGTACCACTGGTGTAGATACTTCCTCTAAGTGCATGTCCTGGAGCTGGTAGCTCATTTGGTCCGATTCCTCTTGTGTAGAAGTGGAAGTGCGCGTGTACTCGGCTGGATCGCCTGTACCGGCTGGACTGTGCGCGGTACTGGCCGGAATGACTTCCGGACCGGCCAAGTTGATCCCGGAGTCGGCGGTGTCATCAGGGGGGCCGGCGGTGTCATTCACGTCCCCACCAAGTGTGCCGGAAGCTTGGGCCCCTCCGCCGGCGATGTTGACCGGTCTGGTCCTATAGGTCGAGGGTCCGGCGGTACTGTCTGGTCCGGCAGGCGCGCCAGATGGTCCTGCTGTCTCGGGCAAGATTCCTGGTCGGCCAGTCTGGTCTCCTGGCTGGATGTACGACCTGATGTCCTCATCATTCCCTCCCTCTTCAGTAGGGTTTGTCCTCAAAACTGGATCATCTGCATGGAAAGGGGCCAAGTCAGTGACATTAAACGTATTGGACACATTAAACTCACCTGGAAGCTCGATCCGGTAGGCGTTGTTGTTGATCCTCTCGAGCACTCTGAATGGTCCATCTCCTTTTGGTGCTAGCTTGGAACTCCTTAGGTTTGGGAACCTCTCCTGCCGTAGGTGTAGCCACACCCAATCGCCTGGTTGAAAATCACCTCCTTTCTTCCCTTGTTGGCATGAGTCACGTACTGTCCGGTCCTTTTCTCCAAGTTCTCTGCTACCTTCTGGTGTAACCTCCTTATGAACTCTGCTTTGGATGCTCCGTTGAGGTTGGTCATCTCAGCTGGTGGCAGTGGTGTTTGCTCCAATGGGTGAGAGGGTTGAAACCGTATACCACTTCAAATGGTGTCTTCTTGGTTGCTGAGTGCACGGCTCGGTTGTAGGCGAACTCAATGAATGGCAGGCACTCCACCAAAGTCTTTAGGTTCTTCCCTAGTGTTGTTATGAGAAGAGTTGATAGGGTCCTGTTGACAACTTCAGTTTGGCCATCGGTTTGAGGATGGCAAGTGGTTGAGAAGAGTAGCTTCGTGCCTAGTTTTCTCCAAAGGGTCCTCCAGAAATGGCTGAGGAACTTGGTGTCCCTGTCTGATACGATTGTCCTTGGCACTCCATGAAGCCGTACTATATCCCTGAAGAACAGCTCAGCTGTTTGTGTGGCATCATTGACATTGGCACATGGAATGAAGTGTGCCATCTTGGAGAATTTGTCCACCACTACAAAGATTGCATCTTTGTGGTTGATCTTGGGCAGACCTAGAACAAAGTCCATTGAGATGTCCACCCATGGATGTGTAGGTATGGGCAGTGGGAGATACAACCCGTGAGGTTGCACTCGGGACTTTGCCTTCTTGCAAGTTATGCATCTTGCACAATGAGCTTCTACTGTCCTCTTGATGTGTGGCCAGTAGAAGTGCTCCTTGACCACTGCTAGAGTCTTGTCGACACCAAAGTGGCCCATGAGTTCTCCTCCATGAGCTTCTCGGATGATAAGCTCCCTTAGTGATCCCTGTGGTATGCACAGCCTTCTTTCTCGGAACAAGAATCCCTCATGGATGTAGAATTTGCCATGACTTCCTGTGCTACACTCCTTGTAGCTCTCAGCAAGGTCAGGGTCATCCTTGTATAGATCCTTGATGTGCTCGAATCCTAGGACCTTTGCCTCCATTGTTGATATCAAGGCAAACCTCCTTGATAGTGCATCGGCTACCACATTATCTTTGCCCTTCTTGTACTTGATGATGTACGGGAAGGTCTCTATGAACTCCATCCACCTGGGATGTCTCCTCTTGAGATTGGTTTGCCCTCTGAGGTGTTTGAGAGTCTCATGATCAGTGTGGATCACAAACTCCTTGGACAGCAAGTAATGCTGCGAAGTCTCCAATGCTCGGACAAGGGCATAAAGCTCCTTGTCATAAGTGGGGTAGTTCAGTGAGGCACCACCTAGCTTCCCACTGAAGTATGCCACTGGTCTCCCTCCTTGGGTTAGCACTGCTCCTATGCCTATTCCAGAGGCATCACACTCCACTTCAACCGTCTTGTTGAAGTCGGGCAGGACTAGCACTGGTGCATGTGTAAGGCTGTCCTTCAAGGCCTGGAATGCCTTCTCCTGAGCTTCTCCCCACCTGAATCCCACGTTCTTCTTCACTACTGCCGTCAGTGGTGAGGCAATACTGCTGAAGTTGGGCACGAATCTCCTATAGAAGCTGGCCAGTCCGTGGAAGCTCCTTACTTGGCTGATGTTTCCTGGTGTTGGCCATTCTTGTATGGCTCGAATCTTCTCCTCATCAACCTGTAGGCCCTGTGAACTCACAACAAAACCTAAAAAGACAAGCTTATCAGTACAAAAGGTGCACTTCTTGAGATTGGCATAAAGCTCTTCTTGTCGAAGGGTTTTAAGGACCATCTCAAGATGTGTGAGGTGTTCCCGTAGGCACTTACTATAAACAAGTATGTCATCAAAATAAACTATCACAAACTTTACTGATGACGCCCTAAGAACTTGGTTCATAAGGCGCATGAAGGTGCTTGGGGCATT
>JAEVFF010001238.1:0-56728 GCA_018901945.1 Pugionium dolabratum | reverse complement strand
GACTGCGAGAAGTTTGCTTTGGCGAGAAAAACATTTTATTCCTATCAAAGCAGACTTCTTGGAAAAGTCTGCTTTTATCGGAATAAACGTCGCAGACTTCTCGGAGAAGTCTGCTTTGATAGGAATAAACTGTTTTTCTCGCCAAAGCAATTTTTATTCCTATCAAAGCAGACTTCTCGGAGAAGTCTGCGATTTTTATTCCGATCAAAGCAGACTTCTCGGAGAAGTCTGCTTTGATAGGAATAAACGTCGCAGACTGCGAGAAGTCTGCTTTGGTGAGAAAAACATTTTATTCCTATCAAAGCAGACTTCTCAGAGAAGTCTGCTTTGATCGGAATAAAAATCGCAGACTTCTCCGAGAAGTCTGCTTTGATAGGAATAAAAATTGCTTTGGCGAGAAAAACAATTTATTCCTATCGAAGCAGACTTCTCTGAGAAGTCTGCGACGTTTATTCCGATCAAAGCAGACTTCTCCGAGAAGTCTGCGATGTTTATTCCGATCAAAGCAGACTTCTTCGAGAAGTCTGCTTTAATAGGAATAAAATGTTTTTCTCGCCAAAGCAGACTTCTCCGAGAAGTCTACTTCAGTAAAAAATTTAGTATGTGTACAATGATCTAATCAAATTCATTAATTTTTACCGCAGATAATGGTCCAAATCGTTGTTGTTTGTGGGGAGTGGAGTATTACAGATACTTGGAATTTTTCTGTGGATAATATAAGAGGAGGAAAAATGTTTGTAATTGAGGATGATTGCAAACATCAAGAACTTGTCGAAATGATACAAGATGATTTCGGATTCGATAGACAATTTGATGTGTTGGAGATAAGTTATGTTCTACCACCGGCGTTGTTAGATCAAATGCCGTGCGATACTCCTCCTATGAAAGTAACAAATGATAGACAAGTTCGTAACTTGGTTGAGTTATGCAAAAATCATGTTATACGTCTTTGTGTCTCTGTGAAGCGTGAAAATAATTTGTCTGAGGGTGATGATGTCTCTGAGGATGATGAAGATTTAGTTGAAGATGATAAAGTTTACTACGATGGTGAGGATTACAGTCTTTACGGTAAATTGAAAAATGAAGATAGTGATGAAGATGATAATAAATGTAGTTTTAGTGTTGAAGATCTCAAAAAAGGAAGTTGTGATCAACGACAAGAGTTAACTCTAGGATGTGTTGAAAATATATATGTGAACCAAAGTTTTCCTTGCAAGGCTGATTTGGTATCACATTTGCGTAGGATGTCGATTATACAGCAATTCGGTTTCAAGGTTTATAAGTCATCGAAACAATTGTATGTGATAATATGTCGCGTCAAAGATTGCGCATGGAAGGTTCGAGCTGCGGTCAAATCTTGTGAATCTAACACGTTTTGGGTGACGAAGTATGTGCAAGATCATACATGTTCAGTAACGGACAGGTTGAATGGCCATAAACAAAGTACTCCAAGATACATTGCTCAGATGTTTATGGAGCGAGTTGGAATAATTGATGGAATTACTCCAAAACACATCAAAGACTCAATGAAGGTAATGTTTGGTATTTCTATGGATTATACGACTGCATACCGATCATTAATATATGCTCAAGAATTGGTAAGGGGAACAGCCGAAGATGGATATGACAAATTGCCTGCATATTTGCAATCCATTCAAAAAACCAATCCGGGTACGATTACTGCTATTGAACTAGATGAGCATAGAAGATTTAAATATTTGTTCATCGCATATGGAGCCTCGATTGTTGGATTTGAATATCTCCGAAGAGTTGTTGTGGTTGATGGGTCCCACCTCACTGGAAAGTACAAAGGTGTTTTGCTTGTGGCAACTGCACAAGATGGCAATTTTCAGACATATCCACTTGCTTTCGGGATTGTTGATTCTGAGAATGATGATTCGTGGGAATGGTTTTTCACAAAACTTCGTTCTTGTATATCAGATGAAAATCCGTTGGTTATAGTTTCCGATAGACATAAATCCATAATGAAGGCATGCGCTCGTGCTTTTCCGCAAGCACAACAAGGAATATGTTATTATCATCTTCAAAATAACATAATCACGAAGTTCAGGGGAAGACATTTATTATACTTGGTGAAAGGTGCTGCATACGCATTTACGATGACAGAGTTTAACCGTTACATGGATGAAATTCGAAAAGTGAACAGTAACCTTGCAGATTACTTAGACAAAGCTGACGTACGTCTTTGGTCACGAGTTTATTTCACAGGAGAGAGATATAACATAAAGACAAGCAATATTGCAGAATCTATCAATTCTGCTTTGAAAGGAGCACGTGGATTTCCTATTTCGTATTTGCTTGAGTACATACGGGAAAAGCTTGGGAGGTGGTTTTGTAAAAGACGTGAGGACGCTATGAAACTAGAAACGCTGCACTCTCGAGGAGTTGAATATTTGTTGGCCATACGTTCACACGATGCACTCAAGCTAAAGGTGCAACGCATTGATAGTTGGGAGTTTTATGTGACAGGAGGTTCGCGAGATTGTGTTGTTGACTTACAAAATCATAAGTGTGGGTGTCGTGTGTTTGACATTGAAAAAATACCGTGTGAACATGCTATTGCAGCTGCGATGACGATTGATATGCATGTATCTACGATGGTATCTCCGTTCTACACGAGAAATTACTTGTACGCGGCATATGCGCATAATATTTATCCAAAAAATGATGAACTGCAAGTTGTTTCCGAAGCAAGATGTCTTCCGCCGTTTGTCCGACGTCTTCCTGGCCGACGGAAAAAGTCTAGGTACCAAGCGTTTCTTGAACTTGCGTTGAAAAAAGGAGCGAAGCCAAGAAAAACGCACAAACAATACACTTGCTCAAAATGCAAACAACCCGGCCATAATCGATTGAATTGTGTAAGTCTAGTTTTATTATTGTTGAGGAGACTAACATTTTCCTTTATTTTTGTTTTGAAATATTTTTGTTTTGCGTAGCATGCATAATGTGGTGAAAACTAAAGTAAGGAGTAGACTGCAAAATATTCTGTCGAGAAGTCTGCACAGAAGTCTGGGAGAAGTCTGCAAAAAAGACTTCCGAAAAGTCTGCAGCAAGGTTTGCCATATAAGAATGTATTTTATGAAACATGGACACAATCATGGACACAATCATTTCAATTTCAATTAGTTAGAGGGCACAATGTTATCGATGGTGTGTTACAAAAACATCCAACACCATCCTGCACCATAATTACAATATATACATTCTACACAACAACTTCATACAACTAATTATGCATAATACTAAGTCATACTACTAAGTCATATTACACATCACCCATAAATATCAAGCAGATCATACGACCTTTCCTCTGTCCCACATTGATTAGTCTCATCGAATATCTCGGCAGCTAACTTCTCTCTAATAGCTTTCATGTTTGCATCACATAAGGCACTAGGAAATGGCAATCCAAGCGCATGACACTCAATGTACTTCAACGTAAACACCCCACAGTCTCCACTCTTGCTGTTCTGAGGAACTCCATGACCTTTAATGCGTTCATGTGTGTATTCATCGCATGGATATTTACCTTTCTCGTGCTTAAGGGATAACTCATTCAAAAGAGCTGGAAGCATCTGAGCAAATGGCTTCACAGCCGCGGATATACGATCATCGGTCGTGTGATTGATGTCGCTGTCCCATATTACGATGTGACGCATCGGTATTGATATCCACATAGCGACCCAATGGTTACCCATTACATGCAATGGTGAATATATGTCATCCACTTCGAGGCCCCATATCTTTCCGGTTTTGCAGTATGATGGTTTAGTTCCTGCATGATAGTCAAATGCTCCTGGAGGGAGCAGTCGTCCTGAACCATCTGCATTCTTGGTGGAATTCAAGAAATACTTGTGATGGCTAGACCAAACCATCTGGAAGATGCAATCAACGAAGCAAATCCGAGTGCTCCTGAACCATTCTGGATGCTTGTTGAAACGAAGCCGCAAAAGGTTAAGCCCAGCGTCCATATGCTGCATTTACACATAAAATTTGCAATGCTGATCAGAAGTCTGCAATGCTAATCAGAAGTCTGCAATGCTAATCAGAAGTCTGCTAATCAGAAGTCTGCAATACTAATCAGAAGTCTGCAATACTAATCAGAAGTCTGCAATACTAATCAGAAGTCTGCAATGATAAAAAATATACCAAATCGTTGAGCCATTTCTGAGGACCCCGGAGAGTGAGAAACCACGCGTTTGATTCCTTTGAAGTATCACTGCACAAAAAGATTCTAAAATAAGATAACTTGCACGACAAGATTCTAAAATAAGATAACTTGCACGACAAGATTCTAAAATAAGATAACTTGCACGACAAGATTCTAAAAAGATTACTTACTTGTCAAGTTTCAACCAATCATTGAGCACATTTACTTTCTGTCTGTCAACTTCAGCGAAGGGATCATACCCACCACCACGTTTTTTGTTTGTAATTATTTCTTTCACGGTGCTATTTCCTTGGAACGGTGATTGTTGTGTGGGACCAAGTTTACACATTCTAACACTTTTGGCGCGTTGAACAAGCATTGCTGCCTTTTTTTTGTGTTTTGTTTGTGTTTTAAAGCAGACATATCAACTTTCGGCTTTTTTTCTGTGCGTACGTATTGTACACTGCTCTGCTTCCCTCGGTAGACACTTTCACTTGCTCCTCCTTGTTTTTGATTAACGCGGGATCCATCCTTAAATAAAATTCCATAACACAATCAAATCTTTATTCAAAATCTGTATAAATCTGTTAATTATGAAACCATCAAACCACATAGCGAAATAAGTTCAACCAATAGTATACACAAATGAGAACCAAATAAATCACTTCTTTTTAAAAACCCGGGATCGGGTTGTTCGAGTACTAACCGCACCAAACGCACCACCTTCCCCGACAATGTTCAGACCTCCCTTAAGCTGCTCCAGATTGCTCTCCATGACGTCCACCTTCTTCGACAATGCATCCACTTTTTCCTCGACATTTTGAATGCCGACCATCACCTTCTCGGAGAAATTCGAGAAACACATCTCGAAGTTGGACTTCATCGCCTCTAACATATCTGTCTTATCCACATTCCGTGGCGCACCCTGGGATAAAAATGGTGAATCTTCATCCGGTTCGTGCCTCCTTTTCTGAGGAGTCACCTTACCAATATCATCAATCTGAAACAACCCATTCATGAAACCTCCAGGGTGCCAATGGGAGGCATCAAACTCAAAAGGCCCAAAATGCTGGAAATGCGCCTTGATGATGTTGGTACAGCTGTCATCAACAACGTTATCTTTCCAATATGGAAACATATCGTCGAACTCCTTCACAACAAAGTGCTGTACGTTCTTCTGCACAACCAAACACAAAAATTAGAAACGTAGGGAGATGCAATATAAAAACACCAAACGTACCTGACTCTGAAGAGCAACTTTGATGTTCTTCCTGCCTCGGGAGCCTCGGAAGGAGAGTAAAGGAAGAGTATGGGGAGGACTGATGGGTTCACCATACTTTAATGCAAAGTCTGGTAGAGCAAAATAAATCCAAATCTGAAAAACTTGAACAAACCCATCAATGGAGTAAGCAGACCTACCCAAGTCCTTATCTCTTATGGATAAAATTAGCTTTTTAAAAGCTACTCTGCCCCATGGGTAGCTCTCGAATGCAGCGAGATTCATCACCAGTCTAGCATAGTTGACATTGGTGGATGCTCTACGATCACGAGCGTCAATAAAAGTCGCGAAAATGACCAAATATCCTAACCTAATCCTATCATCACGAGACCAAGAACTACATTTTGAACAAGCCTCGACCAAATTCCGAATGCTAGGGCCTTCAGAAATACGAACCCCAATCTTCTTCCAGAATAACCTCATCTCCATCGTGACTTCAATATCTGGCTCTTTAGCTAAATTGTCATCATATTTGCAGTTAAACCCAGTTAAATGCTCGAACTCATTAAGGGAGAACCTTACAGGATTATCACCAACCAAACACCAAATCTCGTATTTGGCAGTAGTTAGAAGCTGGAAGGTGAGCATGTGGTGCACAAGCCTAGAAGCCCATGCGAAATCCAACTTGTAGAATTTCAGGCATACACCGAGAGGAGAACTGCATAAGTACTCCCATTCATCAGCATGGAGCGCAGCCTCAAGTGCAGACATGAGCTCAGCATCGCAAGAATGATATCCGATGCTTTTCTGTGGGGGTGGCTCAGTGTTTTTTGTAAAGAGGCGAATTGGGAGACTATCTTTCTGCATTTTCAATACTGCAATCACAAAAAAATAGTTAAACAGAATAATACATTGTTGTGCATAATACAAAAAATGTGAAGTCTGCTTTGAACAAAAACTGTGAAGCAGACTTCTCTCGAGAAGTCTGCTTTGAACAAAAAATGTGAAGCAGACTTCTCGAGAGAAGTCTGCTTTGAACAAAAAATGTGAAGCAGACTTCTCGAGAGAAGTCTGCTTTGAACAAAAAACTGTGAAGCAGACTTCTCGAGAGAAGTCTGCTTTGAACAAAAAACTGTGAAGCAGACTTCTCGAGAGAAGTCTGCTTTGAACAAAAAACTGTGAAGCAGACTTCTCGAGAGAAGTCTGCTTTGAACAAAAAACTGTGAAGCAGACTTCTCGAGAGAAGTCTGCTTTGAACAAAAAACTGTGAAGCAGACTTCTCGAGAGAAGTCTGCTTTGAACAAAAAACTGTGAAGCAGACTTCTCGAGAGAAGTCTGCTTTGAACAAAAAATGTGAAGCAGACTTCTCGAGAGAAGTCTGCTTTGAACAAAAAATGTGAAGCAGACTTCTCGAGAGAAGTCTGCTTTGAACAAAAAACTGTGAAGCAGACTTCTCTAGAGAAGTCTGCTTTGAACAAAAAACTGTGAAGCAGACTTCTCGAGAAGTCTGCTTTGAACAAAAAACTGTGAAGCAGACTTCTCGAGAGAAGTCTACTTTGAACAAAAAACTGTGAAGCAGACTTCTCGAGAAGTCTGCTTTGAACAAAAATGCAACAAAATAAACCGCGAGAGCAAGCACAATCCAGAAATCACAGAAAAATGCAACAAAATAAACCGCGAAAGCAAGCACAATCCAGAAATCACAGAAAAATACAATAAAATAACCGTCAAAATAACCGTCCACGCAAAAACAGCACCCGAAACCAGTTAAAAATAATAAATCACCAATTAAAAATCTTCAGAAAATCTATGAAATGAAAATCACATACCTTTGACGGTGGGGATTCTATTCGCAGTAATTTCTGAAAAAAAAAGTTCAAATATCACAGTAATTTCTGAAAAAAAAATTTCTAAAAAAAAATTCAAAACCATTTTCGAAGTATTTCTTACCGCGAAAAGGGTTGCACCGGCCCCCGAAACCAGTTAAAAATATCAGTGAGACAATTAAAAATCTTTAGAAAATCTATGAAATGAAAATCACATACCTTTGACGGTGGGGATTCTATTCGCTGTAATTTCTGGAAAAAAAAAGTTCAAATATCACAGTAATTTCTGAAAAAAAAATTTCTACAAAAAAATTCAAAACCATTTTCGAAGTATTTCTTACCGCGAAAAGGGTTGCACCGTAAGGGACTCCGAAGCGTCAGAATATCTATGAAGGGGAAACAAAAAATTGTCAAACATCAACTATAAACCGTCAAACATCAATTGAAACATGCAAATCTATGAATGGAAAACAAAAAACTGTCAAACATCAACTGAAACATGCAGATCTATGAATGGAAAACAAAAAACTATAAAACATCAACTGAAATATGCAGATCTACTCATACCGTCGCGGGGGAACGAGAGGGCGTCGGGGGAAAAGAGAAATACAAACAAAAACTTACAACTTACCACGGGGCAAGAGAAAAAGAGACGGCGACAAGAGATAAATATGAGGGCAAGATAAACCGAAAACCTTACCGAGAGAGGTATGACGGAGAGAACGAAGAAAACCTTACCGCGGTAACGAGAAAGCTGGTGAACGGTGAGAAAGACGGCGACAGAGTAAGCGGCGGCGAGAGAGAGAACCAAGTTTTTTTGTTTCGGCTCGAAAATAAGTGGTAAATTATTAGGGTTTTGGCTTATATACTTGTGGTAAAAATCGGTTAGGTTAAACTGTCAAATCACTAATTCCCGGTTTACGCAGACTTCTAGATGTCTGCTTTGTAAAAAAAAATACAAAGCAGACTTCTCGAAGTCTTCTTTGTAAAAAAACTATAAAGCAGACTTCTCGAAGTCTGCTTTGTATTTTTACATTACCCTAAACTCTAAATTGAAGAAAACCGGTTTAGTTATATTTAATTTCTGGTTTGTGCAGACTTCTCGAAGTCTGCTTTGTATTTTTACACTACCCTAAACTCTAAATTGAAGAAAACCGGTTTAGTTATATTCAATTTCCGGTTTGTGCAGACTTCTCGAGAAGTCTGCTTTGTTAAATCTACAAACAACATCTCGAGAAGTCTGCGTAACCCTAAACCCTAAATAATAAAATTCACTAAATGTGCGAAAGTTTTGTTAAAAATTGGATGAATATGTTGAAGATAGTTAAGTAAATGCAAAACTCAAACAATTTTCCTATAAAAATTTGTAAATCTAAATTTTCAAATTTATCACATGATATTTCAAATTCTAGCATGAATTCTCTACACAAACATCAACTATTAACCCACAACACATAACAACAAAAACTAGCAAATCTTTTATACCATTAGATCGAATCTAATCTCCTTATTTTTGAATTCATTATAACTTTTACGTGTTTTTGATATGTATATAAATTATGTTAATAGCAATTTTAATTTTTTTAAATATTTCAAAATTTTTATTTGATTTATGTAATTTATTTACAAAGCAGACTTCATGAAGTCTGCTTCAGCCGGAATAAACTATTTTTCTCACCAAAGCAGACTTCTCGGAGAAGTCTGCGAAGTTTATTCCGATTAAAGCAGACTTCTCCGAGAAGTCTGCTTTGGTAGGAATAAACTTCGCAGACTCCGAGAAGTCTGCTTCATCCGGAATAAACTGTTTTTCCTACCAAAGCAGACTTCTCCGAGAAGTCTGCGAAGTTTATTCCGATCAAAGCAGACTTCTCCGAGAAGTCTGCTTTGGTCGGAATAAACTTCGCAGACTTCGTGAAGTCTGCTTCAGTCGGAATAAACTGTTTTTCCTACCAAAGCAGACTTCTCCGAGAAGTCTGCGAAGTTTATTCCGATCAAAGCAAACTTCTCTGAGAAGTCTGCTTTGGTAGGAATAAACTTCGCAGACTGCGAGAAGTCTGCTTCATCCGGAATAAACTGTTTTTCCTACCAAAGCAGACTTCTCCGAGAAGTCTGCTTCAGTCGGAATAAACTGTTTTTCCTACCAAAGCAGACTTCTCCGAGAAGTCTGCTTTGATAACAAAAAAACACGCAGGGACTAAAACGTAATTGACATTTCGACATTATTTTTTAGTCCAAAGGAGTGTTCAGTAATTTCTCCACCCCTACAGGTTAGTTTTGCAAAAAAATGTGTAAATTGTCAAACTTGCATTTGAAGTCAAGTTTTAGGTCATTTTTAGCAATTCCCCCCCAAAACAATGAAAAACGTAACAACTAGTAAAAATAACAAACTTACATCTTTAGATCTCGTGACTTCCTTTTTTAGATCTACAAAAATACAAGATGAGAAATGAGATAAGAATATAGGAAAAAACTTAAGAAAATAACAAACACAACAAAAATCACAAAAACTACGAAAAATTTAAAACTAATAAAAGCAACAAGCTTACGTTTTTAGATCTTTTCACTTCTTTTTCCAGATCTACAACACTATAAGACGAGAAAGAGTGTTATAAAAATAACAAAAGATCTAAACAATAAAAATATTCTAAAATCACAAACCCAAAACCATATAAACAAAAAAAACTTACCTTTTTCACATCTCATGATTTTTTTCCAGATCTACAAAATAACAAGATGACAAAGAACATGAGAAGAGAAGAAGAAAAGAAAAGAGGGGAGGTAAAACGAGAAGAAGAGAAAATTTACCTTGTAGTCATTTTTGGAGGATGGAGGCTCCCACGTTTTTTTTTTGGAAATGAAATTATGATAAAATTTTAGGGTTACCTTCTTTATATATGGAGAGTTAAATTTGGTTAGGTTAAAAACTGTCAATTTCCGGTTTGCGCAGACTTCTCGAAGTCTTCGAAGTTTATTCCCGCTGAAGCAGACTTCTCGGAGAAGTCTGCTTTAATAGGAATAAATCTCGAAGACTTCTCGAGAAGTCTGCTTTAGTGAAAAAAATAGTTTATTCCGGCTGAAGCAGACTTCTCGAAGTCTGCTTCGTATTTTTACATTACCCTAAACTCTAAATTGAAAAAAACCGGTTTAGTTACATTTAATTTCCGGTTTGTGCAGACTTCTCGAGAAATCTGCTTTGTTAAATCTACGACAACATCTCGAGAAGTCTGCGTAACCCTAAACCCTAAATAATAAGATTCACTAAATGTGCAAAAGTTTTGTTAAAAATTGGATGAATATGTTGAAGATAGTTAAGTAAATACAAAACTCAAACAATTTCTTTTAAAAATTTGTAAATCTAAATTTTCAAATTTATCACATGCTATTTCAAATTCTAGCATGAATTCTCTACACAAACATCAACTATTAACCCACAACACATAACAACAAACACTAGCAAATATTTTATATCATTAGATCGAATCTAATCTACTTATTTTTGAATTCATTATAACTTTTACGTGCTTTTGATATGTATATAAACTATGTTAATAACAATTTTAATTTTTTTAAATATTTCAAAAAATTTATTTGATTTAGGTAATTTATTTATAAAGCAGACTTCATGAAGTCTGCTTCAGCCGGAATAAACTGTTTTTCTCACCAAAGCAGACTTCTCGGAGAAGTCTGCTTCAACCGGAATAAACTGTTTTTCTCACCAAAGCAGACTTCTCCGAGAAGTCTGCGAGATTTATTCCGACCAAAGCAGACTTCTCGGAGAAGTCTGCTTTGATCGGAATAAACCTCGCAGACTTCAGCTTCAACCGGAATAAACTGTTTTTTTCACTAAAGCAGACTTCTCAGAGAAGTCTGCTTCAGCCCGAATAACCTGTTTTTCCTACCAAAGCAGACTTCTCCGAGAAGTCTGCTTTGATAACAAAAAACATGCAGGGACTGAAACGTAATTGACATTTCAACATTATTTTTTAGACCAAAGGAGTGTTCAGTAATTTCTCCACCCTCATAGGTTAGTTTTGCAAAAAAAAAATGTAAATTGTCAAACTTGCATTTGAAGTCAAGTTTTAGGTCATTTTTAGCAATTCCCCCAACTAACATTTCACTGTTCGAAACACTATTCTTTTTTGGGCCGACGATCTATTTCCCCCTCGGAAGTATTATATAGCACTACGTCCACCCCAAACTAAACGATAAATGTAAATACACATGAGTACAAAGTCGTAAACATGAATCCCCCTAAATCGAAAGTTGAAAACTAATTTACCCTCTATAACAAAGTTGTAAACGTTAGAACACATAATTATGGTTAATGTTGGTTTACTGTTTCGAAACTTAAACAGTAAACCGTTGATAACCCAGATTTTAATCTTAACCAAACCCGATAACCCGAATTAACCCAAAAACCAGATCTGACCCGAAAAATCCCCCAAAAAATCCCCCAGATCCGACCCGAATTAACCCTAAATCGCGAAAATCCCCCAAAAAATCGCGAAAAGTTCGGTCAGATTTTCCGGCCGGATAACTTCGTATTTGGGCAGTCTGGTGCCGGGAATAACTGGGCAAAAGGTCACTACACGTAGGGAGCGGAATTGATTGATTCAGTGCTTGATGTTGTGAGGAAAGAGACTGAGAACTGCGATTGTCTTCAAGGTGAGTACGGATTCATTTTATAGGTTTTTGGTTTGTGAATCTATTTTTTTCTGTATTCATTTGATTAAAGATCTGCTATTAGCTCTTGTTCGGTTTTCCTCGGGGTTTTAGTTTCGTGTGTGTCTTTCTCTGTCATCTCTATCTATATCAACTTAAGAAATATATTGTTTGCTCTCACCATTTTAACACACGACAAGGAAACACATCTTGTTAGCCACTGATGTTGTCGATTTAGAATCGTGACACGCCATTTTCTGATGATGGTTTATTTCTTGAACAGGTTTTCAAGTCTGCCATTCTTTGGGCGGTGGAAGACGAAGGAGGTGGAAGACGAAGGAGGTGGAAGACGAAGGAGGTGGAAGACGAAGGAGAAGGTGAACCGAAAGTTGAAAACTAATTTGGTTGACTCTTTCGGTTAAATGGTTTAGAATCTGGGTACATGTCGTGAACCAAGGAAACCAATATTTGTGGAGAAATTGATTCGAAGTTTCGATTTAGGGGGATTCATGTTTACGACTTTGTACTCATGTGTATTTAAGTTTATCGTTTAGTTTGGGGTGGACGTAGTGCTATATGATACTTCCGAGGGGGAAATAGATCGCCAGCCCTTCTTTTTTCATTAATACGGTTATACCCCTACACTCTACCTATCTACCATATAGATAGTTCTGACATGAACAGCAGCCTAGTATAGTGCTTGTGTCAGTATATTGTATCAGAATAAATAGTATATGTGTCAGAAGATATTAGATATGGATTCGTTTTTGTTTCGGTAAATGCATAATGTTCCACTTTATAAAAAAAAAATCTAGTTTCTCTCCAGAAACTGTTCTGGTTTTCTTCCACATTGCTGTCAAAACTTTTCTTGAAACCTTTTCCGGGAATACACACATCTTCATCAAATCTTCGCTGCAGCAACTGAATCGGTAAACGATTTATACATGTAAGCTATCAAAAATTATTTTACTTCAGTTCATGCCCAAATATATATCGTGAAACCATGTGCTGATCTCATCTGAATCTAAAATTTTTTTGCATAATCACGGAGATTGAGGAAGGTGGGGAAAATCACGGTGCTTGAACAAAAACCATTTCGCAATGGTAATGAAAGAGTTCTTAAATTTTTTCTACCATGTCTTTCTTAATAAAACCTCATCCTCAAGAAAATCATTCGTTGTTTTCATGTGTCGAAGAAAAAGACATCAAGGGTTCGAGAGATTTTTGCTGACGGCAATGAGCTAGGTGGCCAAAGACGGTGGAAAAAACCTCGGTGGTAAAAAAACTCCCACTTTCCAAAGGTAATTTAAGATTTATCCAGTAATTATTTTTTTTAGTTTATCCGACGACTTCGTACGTATTAACCATTCTGAATGATAATCCAGCAAAAAAAGACTCTAGTTCAGGAACCAGAGACTTTTGCAGTTGGCAAAGAGACAGTTGGCGAAAGGCGGGGGAAAAAAACCTTTTTGCTCGAACAACACCCAGTTTACATCGGTAATTTAAGATTTATCCGGTATTTTTTTTAGTTTCAATGACTTCATACATATAAATCAATCTTCAGAGAATCCAATGTTGTTGTCATATGGGACAGAAAGAATCACCCGAGCTGCCCGAGAGGAGTTTTGCAATAGGACACGAGCGAGTTGGTGAAAGAGTATATTCATACCAAAAGGCCAAGCGCATAGACTCAATTCTCAACACACTAACAGAGGAAAAGATTTCTCGACTCCGTGAATCTCCTTTTGCCAAGGTTATATCAACCACAGAAAAACCATCATACTTCGGTAGTTTTGGACATTTCATCCTCACACGTCAACTCAACATTGCGAAGAAACATGAGTTATGGTTTGTTTTCACGGGTAGGCCTATTAGGTTTTCGCTCAGGGAGTTTGCCATCATCACAGGTCTACCGTGTGGGAAATTCCCTATTATAAAGAAGAAAAGAAACCTTCTTAATGTGAAACCTTATTTTGCCTAAATTGTTTGGAAAATTAGAAGTGTGTAGTGTAGATCTTGCTATCAAGATCTTGAAGAATAAAACGGTGACCGACAAAGAAATCAGATTTAAGTACGCTTGTCTTGTAGTTGTTGCATCTATATTGATACCCTCATCTGCCCTACCTAAGATAGATAAAACTCACGTGGGGTACCCGTGGGGTAGATTCGCATTTGATCTTCTTGTATCTAGTATTAGAAAAAGAGATATTGTTGAGCTATCCCAAACCTCGCTTGCAGTGAAAGGGTTTGTCCATGCTATTCAATTGGTGTTGATGCGTTCAGTTCCTTCCCTAACAGAGGTTGTTCAAGTGAGCGACATATCATCTGAATCGGAATTGGAAAGTGATTTTGATGGAATAGATGATGTTGGGGGTAATACATGTGTTGAGAATGTTACAAAACAGAAGGGAAAGTTAGAGAAAAACAAACTCAGCTTGAGTCCGGGGCACGTTAGGGCATTGGACGAAGATCATAAGGTAAAAGTTTCTCTCTGAATTACCGGTATTACTAGTTGAAGGCAATCTTTTTGGGTTTCAACTAGGGTATTTAAGTGGTTTCCCTGCAACATTAGGTATTCGTGCTTTCGTTGCCTTTTATCTAGATAAATAATGTGTTAACTACTAACATTCTAATTATTGTAATATACGTTTGTACATCAGATTTTTTTCGTTATCGGCTAACACAATTATTAACGCTTAACTGTTTATACCTTTTTGCACAAATAGGTACTAGTTAAATGCATTATATCAGAAGAAGAAGATATCAAATTAGATGAAAAACAACTTGGGTGGTCAGATGAAGAAGAGGACGAAAAATTTACTACAATGGTAAAGTTGATAGCTGAGGGTTATCGTTTTGACGGAAGTATGTTCCGTGGAGGAATAACAGAGGTGGAGCTGAAGAGGATGAAGATTGAAAAGGCCAAAAAGGATAAACAGGAAAAAAAATGACTTACGCAAGAAGAAGACTCGCGGGATGGTTTCAGCCGGTAGAGCATCCACTAATATCATTGATTACAACCTCATTGCGGATCTTGTTGCCTGCAAACTCAAACAAGGGTTTAATGATATTGACGTCAATATTACTCAATCATATGGGTAATTACGTGACAATATCGTCACAATACTCGAGGAGAAGGTTGACAAACTGCAGGAAGTTATCATTTCAAATATGAAAGCTTCAGTTGGGCTAACACAAGGACCAACTCAGAAGACCCCGTTTGAACCAGTGGAAGCACTAGATAATCATGAATATCTTGAACAACCTGAACCTACTTTAGATATAGCTAAAAGAAAAAGACAACGAATAGGCCCAAATGTGATGGAAGATTTTCAATGTGAACACAAGAGGACAATTTATGGTGCAACTCCACAATGGACGATGTATGGATATCGCTCAGAAGTAAGTTACGCTGACAAGTTCAGGGTGTTGCTGGTCAAGATGAAAATAAAGTTGTAAGTAATCTTATTTATAGGTTTCATACGTCACAAATTTTGTTCTAGTAATATATACCCCTACCACAGTAACATGTATGATACAGATGCCTAATCCAAAATATAGGGATAACATAATAACTATCGGATTTTTTATATTGTTTGCTGATACGTTTTTATACCAGCATTATAACATTACCCTCCTGTGGGTTTATAACCAGCGAAGAGTTTGCCGAAATCTATGAAATGTCTAAACCCATGTCGTCCAAGGTAAATATTATGTTCTTATGCATGTTTCTTATTGCATATAACGATCTAAATATTTGTTATATAAATGTCTTTCATGTACCAGATGCTCGATGCACTCATGACGTTTACACACATAATGTGTCGTAGAGAATGTAGCAGAAGCGAAGATATGAAAGTTGACTTTTTAGATTCAAATTTCGCATCTGTACTTATGAAACAACATATCAAGTTTTCCAGGATTGCACAGAAGGACAAGGTTATGTTTAAGTTCCCTGATAGGATCACTGGGGTTTTGAAGTCAGGTGGCACGATGCAAACTGCATTGGAATGGATATATTTTCTGTATAATTTTGACAATGAGCATTGGATCGGCATTTGTGTAGATCTTGTATCATCGATGATTTAAGTTATCGACTGCAACATTTCCCTTAGATCATACGACCTAGTTAAAATAAAGCTCAGTCCTATAGCTGAAATGATTCCATATATCGTCATCCAGGTAACCAAGTCATCCATGCACGGGGAATCATTCCAATTGTCGAGACCTCGTGCCATACCACAAAACGAGGTTGTTTCTCATTCAGCAATGACATCTTTGTTACTAATGCAAGCACACAGCTTACTCGGCCTCGAGGGATGCAAGTTTATCAACCCAGAGTCATTGCCAATCGAATCCCAGAATGTGGCAATTATATTTTACGAAGAATTTGGGGGCACATGCTTAAAATTATACAAATCAAGTTAACTGTATAATGTTTCAAATATACATTAACAAATTCTCATAAGTTATGAATGTATACATATTAATTATTTGTTTACAGATATATCCTATCATGTTTCGGTTATTGTTTCTTATAGACAAGAACTAAACAGCTAAACCAATAATCATTAAAAAGTGAAGGGAGATGTGCGAAATATGTTATGTAGGAGGAGACAATCCTAGAATAGACTTTATTTACAACGAAGGGGATACACTTATTTGAGGTTGACCATATTTTTTACACATAAACACTTATACACAAACTCGTTAACCAAGTATTATAGTTGGGATTATAGGTTAATATAAAACACTTTAAACAGAAAAACTAGGATCACCCAACTCGGATCCATTCCATGCCATATTTCACTTCACTATTGCCTCTTCGTTTCAAATTTACCCATATTATATTGGTATTTTACACGTCACACGGTTGTGACCAAAACCTCCACAACGACCGCACACTATAAATTGGCGCTTACGAAATTCCTACGTCAAACACATGTAATATCAAAGTTAGATATGTAATATTAAACATAGATGGTAATTTTAAAATGTCCATATCATTTATGTAGTTACCCGATACTCTCCCCGAGAAAGCAACCATTGTTTTCAAGGTCGTCCAGATGGTCGTCTCGTTCTTGGAGATAGGAATTTGAGTTCGGAGATCAAACCTGTTTGAGAGGGTGATATAAACACATCCGGGACTTGGTAAATGTTTTGTGCGTAGGCCATTCCTCAAGCCGATGAAGTGTACTCGGGTGCCACTAGTGAGCCAACTCTAACATTTGCTCTAACGGCAGCAGCTACTGCATGAGCACATGGAATCGATATCATTTGAAACTCACCACATGTACATTTTTTCTGCACTATGTCAACGATGTTTGTTTGACACCCCTTGTTTTGAACCTCAAATTCGTTATTGTTTATGCGTTGTATATCAAACCCGGCAGAAGTCTCGAATTTGGTAGCAATAATTTGTTGCACCTTTGGGGTTATTGTGGTAGCAACATTGTTAGCTGATTCCCGCCTTTTACAAAACCAACTCATGAGTGTTGATCTTACGTACTCAATCAAGTGTATTATTGGTAAACCCCGCACCTTACTCAACACTGCGTTCAACGCCTCTGCGATATTAGTGATCATTAGATTGTATCGCATTCCTGGAAAATGTGCACGTGCCCAATGATCAAATCCCAACTCGGCGAGGTATTCTCCACAACCATAGTTAATCCCATTGATCTCATCAAAGTTTGCAAAAAAATCGCTTAAACAATATGCTCTTGCTGCTCGAGACACCAAATAACAAAGATGTTTGTTTTTGAAAGTGGTCTGAATGTTCCGGTTGAGATGCAGTATACACGCACAATTTTGCACCTTTCCGTAAACCTACACAAGTTTATCCAAACTTTTAATTATCGCAATACAATTTACGTTACCATATATAGTATGTAGTTAGCATATAACTACAAAATTATCGAGCTAAGTGAAATTGTTTTATCCTAACACTGCATGGGGTAGAATGCTATTTATACATTACTACAAAGTATTGTATTTAAATGAAAGGGCCGACGATCTATTTCCCCCTCGGAAGTATTATATAGCACTACGTCCACCCCAAACTAAACGATAAATGTAAATACACATGAGTACAAAGTCGTAAACATGAATCCCCCTAAATCGAAAGTTGAAAACTAATTTACCCTCTATAACAAAGTTGTAAACGTTAGAACACATAATTATGGTTAATGTTGGTTTACTGTTTCGAAACTTAAACAGTAAACCGTTGATAACCCAGATTTTAATCTTAACCAAACCCGATAACCCGAATTAACCCAAAAACCAGATCTGACCCGAAAAATCCCCCAAAAAAATCCCCCAGATCCGACCCGAATTAACCCTAAATCGCGAAAATCCCCCAAAAAATCGTGAAAAGTTCGGTCAGATTTTCCGGCCGGATAACTTCGTATTTGGGCAGTCTGGTGCCGGGAATAACTGGACAAAAGGTCACTACACAAAGGGAGCGGAATTGATTGATTCAGTGCTTGATGTTGTGAGGAAAGAGGCTGAGAACTGCGATTGTCTTCAAGGTGAGTACGGATTCATTGTATAGGTTTTTGGTTTGTGAATCTATTTTTTTCTGTATTCATTTGATTCAAGATCTGCTATTAGCTCTTGTTCGGTTTTCCTCGGGGTTTTAGTTTCGTGTGTGTCTTTCTCTGTCATCTCTATCTATATCAACTTAAGAAATATATTGTTTGCTCTCACCATTTTAACACACGACAAGGAAACACATCTTGTTAGCCACTGATGTTGTCGATTTAGAATCGTGACACGCCATTTTCTGATGATGGTTTATTTCTTGAACAGGTTTTCAAGTCTGCCATTCTTTGGGCGGTGGAAGACGAAGGAGGTGGAAGACGAAGGAGGTGGAAGACGAAGGAGGTGGAAGACGAAGGAGAAGGTGAACCAAAAGTTGAAAACTAATTCGGTTGACTCTTTCGGTTAAATGGTTTAGAATCTGGGTACATGTCGTGAACCAAGGAAACCAACATTTGTGGAGAAATTGATTCGAAGTTTCGATTTAGGGGGATTCATGTTTACGACTTTGTACTCATGTGTATTTAAGTTTATCGTTTAGTTTGGGGTGGACGTAGTGCTATATGATACTTCTGAGGGGGAAATAGATCGCCAGCCCTAAATGAAATTAAGAGTATGAGATCATCTTTCTTAATCCAGCATATATGGAATTATGGCGATCTGATATGAACACTATGCTCTCGTCATCAGGAACTATGACTAATAACTTTCGGAAAAACCACTCTCATGCATTTTCGTTCTCTCTATCCACTACACCAAAAGCAATGGGAAATATTTGATAATTACCATCCTGCACGCTTGCCGTAAGCAGACATCCAGCGTACTTTCCCTTTAGATGTGTGCCATCAATGACTATAACTTTACGCATGTATTTGTACCCCACCACTGAAGCCCCTAATGCAAAGAATAAGTATTTAAATCGTTGACCAACACTTTCCTCGCATTGTGTCTCAAGCACAACTATAATCCCTAGATTTGATATAACTAGCTTTTGGAGATATGAAGGCAACAACTTGCATGAATTCCCTCTTGATCCATTTGCAAATTTCATTGCAAATTCTCTAGATTGCCACGCTTTCCAGTATGAAATTGGGATGTCATGATTGTCCCGCATTATGTTTCGTATTTCTTTTGGCAGAGGTCCATCTCCTCGCACACCATACTTTGTACGAAGTAAATCACCTATAATTGAAGTTGTGGCTATCTTTTGATACCCTCCTCTCTGATCGACTGTGCAAAGATGAACGAGGCTGGCCTTTCTAATTTCATACCAACCCGAACCAATTACTTTAACGGCGTAGACCCGCCAAGTACAGTTTCTTCCGTTACACTCAAGTGTCATCATCTTGGGGGATGAATGGATTGTACGGTAGCGAAATTTATGTTTTAGAGCATAAAGTGCCATGTGAAATTTAAACGCGTTCTGATTTTTGAACACCATCCCAACATAAACATCATTTTCGTCATTGCTTATCACCTCATCTGCACCATGTAGCACCCGAAGTTAATTTTGTTAGAAGGCTAACATTATATATTACATACAACACAACTAATATCCTTAAATTCTTGTCTACTTTAGTGTTAACAGTATCAATGCAATCATTGTACCATCAGAGAACTCATCATCATACGGTTCGATGTCCTCATTTAGAGATTTGTTTAAGTCGCATGCAGGCCCGACACGCAGATCAAGCTGTGATTCGTCACAACCCACATCATCCTCTATTGTGCGTTTACCATTGTCATTCGTATGCCTGGTCATGAAGGCTTGCTCATGGTTTGATGAACAACCCGTCATAGGAAACGCTATATATAATAGTTTAAAGATTATTGAACGAATATTACCATAATATGACTTGTTAGCGAATAAAAATCTATCAACAAAGCTAACATTAACATTATATGTACCTGTCATTAGGGTGTTCAAAACGTTTATGTTTCCAGTTTCACGTGCGTGTCTTGTAGCATACGTACAATTCTTGTCTTCATCGTCTAATGTAATAGTCATTGTGTCGCCCAACAACTCCATATCATCAGTTGAGCCGGTCGACGATTTCTTCTCACTACTAACAATAGTCTCCGCGTGTGTCAACCCTTGGCTTAACAAGTTTGGTACGTTGTTAAAAATAGCCATTTCGTCATGTGTTCCAACCTCTTCTGAAACGTCCTGACAATTATGTATTACATCATCTGCGTCTAATCCTGCTTAAAAATACACAATATTGAAATTACTGCAATTTACATAAAATATTTTTCAAATAACCGTTAACAATATGCTTACCTTGATAATTAAGATATGTTATCGATAAACCGCTTGGTTGCCATCCAAAACATAAATTAGATCTCTTCTGAAAGTAATACCTCTCTACTGGATAAACACCGACAGAGACACATATCGGCAAGTCTTCGATCTCCTCCATAACAGACATAAATTGCTCGACATCTCTGTCACATTTAATGTCAATTGGTGGCATACATTTTATTGGATATCCCCTCACCGTTTCAGGATATTTGTAGTTCAAAGCTACAACGGTGTTCACGTCGAGGAGGAATATGGCACGGACCATATCCAATAGATCCTCGAAATTTTCGTTTTCACTAAGTATGACACCATAATCATTTTCATCAGACTATGTTATGAAATGTCATTCTCCATTTTCTAATATGTCCTGCAAACCACTAATCAGATTTATCAGCTTCAACATCGTGTGTCCTATATAAGAATATGTTAGTTCCACGCGATGTTTTCAGTCATACACACACAAAAAAAAATGATAAACAATAATAACAAATCCTATATCTGTTAAAAAAAAGGAAAATCAACGTTTCAATCTTTATCCATTATTGTAGCTATTAATACAAACAGAAGATCTACTAACTACCTTGTATATTTATGGTGTTAATATTATGTATTTCGAAATAAATCCGTTACCTGTAACCCAGCAAATAAAATTAGTTCGGCAAGAATCTTCTTTCACTATTTCGACTGTAGCTTGCTCTCTCTCGCATTTGCTTCTACAATTTTTTTACGGTATCAGTGTCTTTAAACAACCAGATACACCTTTATATACTCAGGTACAAAGCGACATTACATACATAAACATATACATACATAATATGTATGTATATAATCGAAATCTTTACGAAATCTTAGCATTAAATGAGAATGTCTGCGTGCTTCGATTCTATTAAAAAAATCTTTCTCTGACATCTAACAATAACCTACATATTATATAGGCCTGCAAAAGAGATCTATTTTAGATTTATTTATAGAATGAGGTATCGTGTTAACAAAGTTATATAATTTCGGCAATTCATAACAAAAATGAACTGGTAAATTAGTGTTTTGCTCTCTTTAATTTTGGTATAATCTATAAATATTTCCTTTAATGACTCTTTATTCAATATAATTCAACCACTAACGAGCGGCGGCTTTTACACCAGTCCAGTCACATTCACCACAAATAGAACGAGTACAGCTCGGAGACTTTTCAAGAACAGTATAATGCTCTTTGTTAATTATATTGTACGTTCTCATGTTTTTTAGTATAAATATGCATAGAGACGTCCATAGATTCTCACACTTGTCATCAAACATCCAAGTAATAACAAAGAAAACAAAGAAAGATAGAGAGAGTGATCGATCATGTCTACTGCTCCAGCTTGGATTATGATTGGTGGAGAAGGTCCTGAGAGTTATAACCAACATTCCTCGTATCAGGTTTGGTTTTGAATTCTTAGTTTAGAATCTAAATTCCTAAGCTTTTATTGTAACATTTTCCTCTTAATTATTTACAGAGAGCCTTGCTTGAAGCTGCAAAGGAAAAGATGAATGAAGCAATCTCAGCTAATCTCAGTCTCGACTTAATTTCCTCTCGCTTTAGTATAGCGGATTTTGGTTGTGCAAGTGGACCTAACACTTTTGTAGCAGTCCAAAACATAATTGATGCTGTAGAAGACAAGTATCGTAGAGAAACCGAACAGAACCCTGCAAACAACATCGAGTTCCAAGTCCTCTTTAACGACTTTGCCAACAATGATTTCAACACGCTCTTCCAAGCACTTCCTCAAGAGAGAAAATACTATAGTGCAGGAGTTCCTGGTTCCTTTTTCGAGCGTGTTCTTCCTAAAGAGATTTTCCATATTGGAGTTATCAACTATGCATTCCATTTTACTTCCAAGATTCCCAAAGGAATCACGGACCGCAACTCTCCCCTTTGGAACCAAGACATGCATTGCAGTGGATTCAACCAAGCGGTCAAAAAAGCATATCTTGATCAGTACTCGATAGACACAAAGATTCTGTTGGATGCTAGAGCTGAAGAACTCATGCCTGGGGGTTTGATGTTGCTTTTTGGATCGGCTCTAAAAGACGGAGTTAAGATGTCCGAGACAGCTAAAGGAATAGTGATGGATTTCATTGGAGCTTCTCTTAAGGATCTTGCTCAACAAGTACACTATACATTGATATATTTTTTTTAACTAAATACCTACATTTAAATAACTAAATAACATTATCATCAAAATCTTTTTATGTTTTTTTTGAAAAAGGGTGTAATCGAACAAGAAAAGGTGGACACTTTTAGCACCCCACTCTACATTGCAGAAGAAGGAGAACTGAGACAAATCATAGAGGAGAATGGGAAGTTTACAATAGAGGTTTTTGAGGATATTATTCATCCAAAAGGAGAGTTTCCACTAGACCCAAAGATATTGGCTATTTCCTTCAGGGCCACATTTGGAGTATTCATATCTGCACATTTTGGAGTTGAAGCTATGAGGAAAGCTTTTGAACTCGTGGAACTCAAATTACGCCAAGACTTTTCTCGCATCAAGAATGCTAAACCCGGAATACAATACTTCATCATGCTTCGCAAGAACTGATGTTCCATAATGTATCTCTACCCTCTATGTTTACAGTGTTGCTTGTCTTATTTCGTCGTTGTAATGCTTCCTTGTTTTCTTGTTCAACTTTCTTATTTTCCTTAGTGCCTTAATTGGCGTCGTATTCTCTCCGATTTTATATATTAATGAATAAGTGCTTGTTTTAGTTTTCTGAGTTTTCACCATATAGATTTAGAAATGTTGTTGATGAATGATATTGGATCGGTAAAAGTTATTTTTTTAATTTCATTCGAGAATATCTTTGGTGGACCTTTGGTGGGATCACTAAAATAAGCCACCAAAAGACCATCTCCTTTGACGCCATTTTTGTTGTTCAGACATGTTTATTCCTTTTATACTTTATATTTCTCATATAAACAGAATTCATATTGAACCTTTCACTTATCAGTATTCGACGATATAAACAAAATTTCATTGTGTAGAATATACTCGATAGATACAGTCCTACTTGTACTCTATATGTATCCTATATATATATACTAGATTTATATGGGTAGGAAAAAATATTCATAAATTATAAAATATTGTTTATTAATAAATATAAATTAAATATTTATATAATTTTAAATTTTATTTAAAATGATTTTAATATTAATTTTTTTATATATATTAAAAAATAAAAATAATTATTTTTTTATAAATTTAATAGTATTTTTTGATTAATTAAATAAAATATATTAATTTTCTAACTAAATTAATAATAATAACATATATTATAATTATTTTAATAGCTTAAACATATTTATATATTTATTTGAAATTTAATATGATAATATTAATAATACATTAAAATAAAATTATTTTCTTAAAATATTTATCAAATAATATATTACAAATATTTAATAAAATATTTATGGAAATTACGTCGTACTAACATTAACTACTCGTCATATATGACGTCAACTCTTCACGGAGGTCATCTCCTAAGCCGCCGATATAAAGGTTTACATTTATGTATAGGAACACAGAGTTTCAGCTTGTTATCATATTTATTTAAATTAAAATATATATGTTTGAATGGCACATGTTTTAAACGATGATGCCATTGGAAATTTTTACAGAATTAAAATGAATTGTTTTCATAAATTTTTTCTATTGTTTTTACTGACAATAATTAATTAATTAATTCGATCTTAATTATACATAATTAATTAATTTTATTTTACAATAAAATTTGATCTTATATACATAAGTTTCAGTTTTAATGTGGTATTATGAATAACATTCGATCATATATACATTTGTTGTTTTTATAATAAAATTTGGTATTTTTCTACTTTAAAGTTTATTTTTTCTAATTAGAAAGAAATTTTACGCTATTTTAATTAAATTTATGATATTTTTGAAATTTTAAATTAATTATGCTATATTTAAAATAAAAAAAAATTAAAATAATTCTATTTTTTTAATTAGAGTAATACCCTAAAATAGCATATTTTTAATTTTTGTTTCAAATTTAGCATTTTAAATTTAAAATTCCAATATCAAAAATTATTTTTTTAAAATATATATTTACCATATTTTAAAAAATATAATTAAAATATTATATTTGGGTTATTTTTTCTATTTTCAAATTTAATTTTTTCTTATTAAAAAAAAGTTTTAAACTATTTTAATATTAAATTTATGTTATTTTAGAAATTTAAAATTAATGGTGTTATATTTTAAAAAAAACTAAAAAAATGCCATCTTGTCAGTTGGCCAAATAAATATGAATTCAGTTTGCAATTTATTCCATTGTTGTCTAATATATAAAATTTTTGAACTACTTATTTTTTTAATGTTAACATATTTTGAAGACTACGAATTTTCTCACTTTTTATTTTTGTAAAATTCACAAGATACATGGCTACAAGTATTTTCAGTGGTTAGGTATAATATGGTGATTTCTGTACACCGGACTCAAGCAATCATGTGATGCCCTGATTAAGCAGGTGACATTACCAACCGTAGGTTTCTAAATTTTTTTGTCATTGTGATTACAGCATCTCGACACAATAATAAAATACATTTATGAGAGAAAAATGTAATTAAATTTTATGATTCTGAAATAGCAACAAAAATATATCAAATTATTTTTAATTTTATAACACTAACATCTTGAATCCTTATTTTATAAAATTAAATATATTTATCTCAAAATTAGAAATATTAGATTCGGCGGGCCTCCTGCTGAGGGCCCACTATGCTAAGCCAAAATCGAGAGAAACCCCATCCCTCTCTTTTCTTTTACGTCTCCCTGCCGCCACACGAGAGAGACATGAGGGCATAAAAGGGGATCCTATCAACTTGTTCCGATCTAAGATAATAAGCTCATGAGCTTTGGGTGTGAAGCTGTGTCAAACCTAAATACCCAAAAGCATTAGCTCTCTCTGAAAATGAGGTGATCCAGCCGCATTTTCCAGTATGGTTACCTTGTTACGACTTCACTCCAGCAGCTATAGGAAAAGCGAATAATAATAGTGGTTAGATATTATTATTGTTGGTGTGTCAATTGCTAGCACTAGTAATCAACAATAATTGTTGCTACAAAATTTTAAACAAAATATTATAAAAACTATCTATTCATACGAAATCAGAAATCTATTAGGTTTTGACATTCTTAATTGAATTTTTACCTAACATTATTTTTGTCATCTACCAGAAAATATTTAATCACCGAGATCTGTGTTAGTTTGTTTCTCGTGTATTTCTAAGGTGTCTTTGTTGTACACCCCTCAGTTTTTATTAACTCATTTTGAGAGTCAAATGAATAATATTGTATTTTTTAAATGCAATAATTTATGAATCGCAAGAAACTACATGGTCAACAATACCATTTTAGACAGATTTCTCAAAATCGTGTGACGTGCCATTCATTCAAAGACTCAATGGTGATTTTTCGACCACAAATTTTGACGTTTACATTTTGTCTCATGGAAAGAATCACAACTTTAAACTCGTATTCTACGCTGTCTCTAACACATCCAATGCAAATTCCGAACTTTCAACAATCAAGACAGGAACCACAGATAGAATGTAACATTCCGTATCGAGTTGAATTCACGACGAATCATTGCTACAAAGCGGCAAAAGAACATATATGTGATTGTTTGACATGTACTAATGGTGCGATCTTACTAGTAGTAATGCATTGGATCCCATCAAACTTCGTAGTTAATCGTGATTAGGCGAGTGTAGTACTAAGATAGGTGACATGTTTCAAAGTCCTCATGATTCACCTCTTTTTTTTTATTAACTCATTTTCTAGTGTCAATCGAAAAAAAAATTATTTTCAAATTGTTATAACATATGCACCAAGACTAACTACACAACCGACAATATCATTTCTAAAAACTTTCCCAAATCCTCTAACGTGACCATGGTTCAAACACCCAGTGATTATGTTTCCAGTCCCAAATTTTGATATTTAAACTTTCTTTTGGACATTTTTATTGGAATGAAACAATCACGACTTCAAATTTTTATTCTACACCATTTCTATCGCATCTTAACATAGACCCCACACTTCGAACCATCTAGGAGGGTCCCACATATCACGTAGGTTATTTCATATCAAGTGGTACGACTCCAAAATTTGACGTTTAGCCGCTTTTTCAGGTGTTTTTTCTATGATGGAAACAATCACGACTTCGAAATAGTATTCCATGATGTCTCTACAACATCTCAACGCAAACCCAAAACTTTTAACAAACCCAAAACTTTTAACCATCAAGGCTGGAGCCACATATTAAGTGGATCCTTCCATATCTAGTTGGACTCAAGACGAATGATTGCTACAAAGCGGCACAAGAGCATAGTAACAAGTGCGATCATACTAGCAATAATGTAATGGATCCCATCAAAAGTTTGCAGTTAATCGTAATTGGGCATGTGTAGTACTAGGATGGGTGATATGTTGGAAAATTCTCATGTTGCACGTCTCTCTTTTTATTAATTTATTTTTTAGTGCCAATAAAAAATCGTTGTATTTTCGAAATGCCATAATTTATGCACCACGAATAATTACACGTCCGACAATACCATTTCAGAAAGCTCGATCAAAGTCATCTTATGTAACAATTTTTTAAATACCCATTGGTGAGGTTTTTAACCCTAAATTTTGATGTTTAAACTCTCTTTTGTGCCTTTTTCTCAAACGAAAGTAATCACGACTTCAAATTCGTATTCTACACAGCCTCTATCGCATCTCAACAAAGACCCAAAACATCCAAACATCTAGGAGGGTCCCACACATCGAGTAAGTATTTACGTATCGAATGGTAGTCACGATGAATTACTGCTAGAAAGCATCACAAGAACACATATGATATTGCATGACATGTACTAACGAGTGCAATCATACCAACATTCATACACCAAATCCCATTAGAAATCTATTATGAAGCGTGCTTGGCCGAGCATAGTATTGTGATGGGTGACCACCTGCAAAGTCCCCGTATTGTACCACTCTCTCTTAAATAACTCATTTTTAGTGTCAGTAAAAAATGTAGTATTTTTGAACCACCATAACTTATGTACCACGAGTAACTACACGACCGACAATAACATTTCGGAAAGCTTTCTCAAAGTCTCCTGATGTGCCAATTGTACGATCATCCATTGGTGATGTTTTCGACTACAAATTCGTATGTTTAGATGTTCTTCAGGGCCTTTTTTCTCGGACAAAAGCAATCATGACTCCAAAGCTGTATTTTACGCCATCTCTACTTCATCTTAATGCAGACCCCAAACTTCCAACCATCTAGGAGGGTCCCACACATCGAGTAAGTCCTTCCGTATCCATTGGTACTCATGACAAATCATTGCAAGAAAATGGCACAAGAGCATATATGTGATTGCATGACATGTACTAATGGGTGTGATCATACCAAAAGTATTTCACCATCCCATTAGAACTTTGATGTTAAGCGTGATTAGCTGAGAGTAATACTGTGATGGGTGACCTCCTCCAATGTCCACGTGTTGCACCACTCTCTTTTGATTAACTCATTTTTTAGTGGGGAAAATCACATAAAAAACCTCGAGATTGACAGCCACTAACACTTTAAACCTCAATCTTTTGTCACTTACATTTTAAATATTCAAACATTTATTTGGTACAGTATTAACCTTAAACTGTCACTTTGGATAACATTCCGTTATAAATCGGAAACGGACTTCATAATACCATTTAGTTTAAAATAACACCGTTTAAGTGAAAATAACTCCGTTTAACTCCATTTTAGTTGGCATAACTCCGTTATTTCACAAAGGAGTTAGAAAAATCGCATAAACATCCCCGAAATCAATTTGGGATTTTAGGGTTTTTCAAAAAATCAAGAACAAACGAAATTCGAATTTGGGAAGAGGAACATCGCATCGAGATTAGGTAAAATCAGTTTTAAACTTAGAATCGAAGGTGATTTTCGACTATAATTTGTAGAGTTTGCGACATTCTAGGTTTTAGTGTTCGATTTTGAGTATTCGGTTGGATGTTGTTCATTTGTGTTCGATTTTTCGTTGTTGGGGTTCTACGTAGTGTTGTAGGGTTCGATTTAGGGTATTTTTGCTTGGGTCTTGTGATTTCGTTTTTGATTTTTCGTTTTTGGGGTTCGACATAGTGTTCTAGGGTTCGATTTGGGTATTTTTCGGTTGGGTGTTGTGATTTCGTGTTTGATTTTTCGATGTTGGGGTTCGGCGTAGTTTATAAGGTCCGGTTTTGGGTATTTGAGGTTCGATTGTATGATTTCGTGTTGGATTATGGTTGTTAGGGTTCGGTTTTGTGTCTTTTGGGTACGATTTTGTGTATTTTTGGTTGTAGGATTCAATTTCGTGTTTGATTTTGGTGTGTGGGTTCGATACTGTATGATAGGGTGTGATTTTGTGTATTGAGGTAGGAGTTTGTGTATTTCCAGGTGTAGGTTTGGATTTTGGGTATGATTTTGTGTATTTTCGTTTGTAGGATTCAATTTCGTGTTTGATTTTGCTGTGTGGGTTCGATATTGTGTGACACTATCCGTATTTTGTGTATTTGAGGTACAAGTTTGTGTATTTCCGGGTGTAGGTTTAGATTTTGTGTGCGATTATGGCTGTTTGGGTTTGATGTTGTGTTCTATGGTTTGATTTTTTGTATTTTGGGTTCGATTATGTATATTTTCGGTTCGATTGTCTGATATCGTGTTTGATTTTAGTATTTTTGGGATACATTGTGGCAGTTTGGAATTATGGGTATGTTTGTGATACATTTTGATGGATTTTGTATACTTCTTTTTTGTCGACAGTGATGATGGTATGGTGAAACTAATAATCCACTATGGTGGTTTTATGAAAAAAGAAGGCGAAGTCTACAAGTATTTAGAAGAATTGGGTATGAAAAGAGTGCAATGGAAGTTGTCCGACATTCGATGGACGAAATTCGAAGACTTTTTGGCGGATGAGAAAGTTTGTGCACCAATCTGTTTTCTTTGGTACAAACAAGTAACAGAAAGCATGGCTAACATTGAATATGCATTGGAGCCTTTGGATGAGGAATTGCTAAGTGTTATAGCTGAACTAGCTGGGGAGTTGGAGATATTCTATGAACATGATTGCTTAGAACAGAGTCCTAGTCCTCTTGAATTCGGGTGTTTTCTAAAAAGCAGTCAACCAGAGGATGAGGGAGAAAGAGACTGTGATGTCAGTTATGATGGAGAATATGAAGCTGAACACGTATCTGAAGAGGAAACAGAAGCTGACCATGAAGGTGATAATGTGGACAGTGGGGATGAGAGTGATGTTGATAGGCCGAAAGAAGATATTGAAGCTGATCAATCTGAAGATGAAACATCTGTAGCAGAAGACTTGAATCAAAACGATTGTGATGTAGGTGATGATGTTGTTTTAGAAGAGGATGACACAAATGATGCGAGATTTAGATCATTGTACGAGGAAAGTGCAAAAACAAGTGCATAAATGAGGGCTAATATGGGTAATGAAGAAACAGTAGAAGAGGATAGAGAGGCAGAAGAAAGTGAGGAAGAGTATGGTGTTGGTGGTGATACACACTATCCGGATACACCGTTAGAGTCTGAAGAAGAATGGGATCAGTGGGCAGTTAAGAAAAATCCAAAGACGGGGGATAATTTTCACGGAGATTTTGACAAGGAACCATACATTTGGCTGTTTCAAAAATTCAGCAGTGGATTGGAGTTTAAGGATCAGTTGCTTCGATACTCTCTTAACACACAACATGATGTGAAAAATGGCAAAATCAGAAGCAAACCGGATAGCTGCTATTTGTTGCACGGAGAATTGTCCTTGGAGAGTATTTTGTTCAGGTGAGGTTCCAATCAACAAGTGGATGGTGAAAGTGTGTCATAACAACCACAATCATGGGAAATCAAGTCGAGTTTTTATGTTAAAACAAGGTGTAATTGCTGGCTTGTTTAGAGAGGAGCTTAGACGGAATGTTGGCTTACAAGCATCAGAAATTAAAGATGCCATAAAAGTCCAGTATAACATTGTTGTGCCAATTTCCAAGTGATATAGAGGAAGACGTATTGCATTGAACACAATACTTGAAGCTCAAACTAATCAATTCACAAAGTTATGGGACTACGAAGCTGAACTGCGGCGATCAAACCCCGGTGTCTCTATTGAACTGAACACTCTCCCTATAAATGGCATAGACCAATTTGAAATTTTTTATATATGTTTCGAGGAAATACGACGAGCTTGGCTGACGAGTTATAGGCTTGTTATTGGATTAGATGGCTGTTTTTTGAAGTGGGAGCTAACTGGTGATGTACTGTCGGCAGTTGGTAGAGATGCAGATAGCCGTATGTACCCAATTGCATGGGCTGTGGTGCGAGGTGAAAATAAAGATACGTGGACATGGTTCATAATGAAAATAAAAGCGGACCTCAATTTATCCATGGGTGAGAACTTAACTCTTATTTCAGACAAGCAAAAGGTATGTTATCTATTTTTAATAATATGATTTTTAATAATATGTTTCATACAAGCAAAAGGTATGTTATGTGTTTTTAATATTTCAGTTGTTTGTTTCTACAGGATTTGTGTCTTGCAATTCAGGCTGAACTTCCTTTTGCAGAACACCGACAATGTGCGCGACACATATATGCCAACTGGAGGAAGCTGTTTACACGGTCAGAGTACAAGAATTTGTTTTGGGGAGTGGCGTACAGCTATAACCAAGGAGAATACGAGGAAAAAATGAAACTGTTACAAGAATACGATGTTGCTGCATATGCGGATTTGCTGGAACGAGAACCAGATAAGTGGTCCCGAGCATTTTTCTCTATAGACTCACACTGCTCAAACGTGCATAATAATCTCTCTGGAAGTTTTAATAGGACAATCAAAATAGCGAGAACAAAACCCGTGATTAGCTTGCTGGAAGATATCATACGACAGGCGATGAGAAGAATAGCACGTAGGTATGTGAAAGCAATGAAGTGTGACACAGTACTAACACCAGTGACGATGGGAATCTTGGAGAAGGTAAGGATTGATAAGAAGTACTGCACAACTATACGGAGCAGCACGAATTTATATGAAGTGGTCGAATTTGACAATGGCTACACGGTTAACTTAGCCACAAGACAATGTGTTTGTCGCCGGATCTCACAGGAATGAAATATTATTGTTTGTTAGAATTGGTTGAGTTACTCACTTGTTTCTTGTTGTTTGTGTTTTTTCCTAAGGTATACCATGCAAGCATGCAGTGTGTGTCCTTGATGACAATAAGGAAGACCCTGTGAAATATGCAGCTACATGTTACCATACAAGTGTCATGAAGAGTACATATGCTGAGAACATCAAACCAGTGAATGGCGAAAAGTTGTGGAAGAAAATAGACAAACCTGCCATTAGGATTCCTAAATTTTGAAAACCACGTGGTAGACCAAAATTCCGGGACATGGGGAAAGAACCATTCGAGGATTTGAAAAACAAAGGAAAAGCCATGTGTCATGGTAGAATTCCACATTGTAGTAAATGTGGTCAAGCTGGACACATCAAACGAAGCTGTAAGAATGAAGAAGCTATTGTTCATGGTCCAAAGAACAGACGTGGCAGGCCACAGAAACTACCTAGTGAGGTAAATCTTATTATTATTACATATGTTTCGCTGCTGTATATGGTATGATTATTTGTGATTTCTGCTGTGTAGGTACCAACTCGCCCAACAGTTCCAAGAACAAATCGAAAGACTCCTTCTGCTATTTCCAGTTCACAACCTACACGAGCTAGTGAATCAAGTTCCACCTATCCACTTGTTTCTAGTGCTCCAGAACCGTCAACCTCCACCTACCAACCAAAGAAGGCTAAGCCCAAAAGATAACTAAACCCAGAAACATACCTAGGGGTGTTGGGACTTTTTGGAGTCCTTTTACGGATCGAGTATTCGATGTTTTTCCTGGACGAGCGTATGATAGAGGTGCAGATTCATCACAACTCGTTAATTCCTGGCCGAGAATTATCACTACTGTTCTCTTGGTTATTCAATGACTTTTTGTGTATTGTGATTGAATGTTTTCACATCCTCACAATAACTTATCACTACTACAAGATTGAATGTCTTTTGTTTGGGTATTTGATTGTGTTTTGAACTTCTATTTTCAACTTCTGTTTTGAACTTCAAATACTTTCAATGATAGTTTTGAACTTCAACTTCTAAAAAATTCTAGTATGTGTTTTGAAGAATGATAACAGGAAAACATGAACATGAATATTATTACTTAAAAACTTAAAGACCATTGTACATTCCTACAATTCGCAACACAACTCCAACCACTAGAACACTCCAATAAATCAGAACATTATACAACACACGACTTCTCTCGTTTATTACCAACACTTCTCGCTTGAGTGCTTCACATTCTAAATTTCTTTGCTTCAATTCATCCATTATTGAATTCGGCGTTACCACATTATCATTGCTTAACATTCTTACCATTTCTCTTAAAGTTTTAATCTCTTCTCTTTGATCATTCATGACATCTCTTGCCTCCAACAACGCAATGTGTTGTCATCCATGCGGTTTCTCCAAATCATACCAACAAAAAAAAATTGCAAGACTCGTAACCTTGACCAATTTTACGCCTTCTACAAGTGTAAAACCTTCACCCGGGATTGTCATTAGTCCAAGATTTCAAGATTTTTGCTGCTCGATTGCAATTACACAATACATTCCCACTTTTGTATTCTGTTGTTGAAAAACTTCTACTGTGAGACATCTTCACCAAAAAAATTGAGTATTTCATTGTCAAATAAACACACTAAATATGGGAGACAAGAAACTTCAAAATCATTGAATTTAGCATTATGTGTTTCAGACAAGAAACTTTGTTGATTTCGAAACTTAGAAACTTCGAAACTCAAACTCATAAACACACTAAATCGGTTTCAATTTTGGTTTTCTATGAACTTCGAAACCCAGAAACTTCGAAACTCAAACTTCATGAGAACAAATTCGAAATCCATAAATTAATCCTCCCAAACAACTTCGAAACCCAGAAACCCTAAAACCCCGAAATCCTATGACACATTCAAACCCGAAACCCAGAAATTCAACAAGAACATGAAAATCCGAAATCATAAACATCATAAGAAAACCAAAATCAAAACCGAGCCCCTTTAAATCGCAAATTCGAACAAATTATCATCATTTTCACCAATCTTACCTCTCGTTCTATCTTCAATCTTACCTCATTTTTTTTTCAATTTAGGATCAGTTCACTTTCTCTTAAATTTTCCCCCTTTCTCACAAACCCTAATGCCCATTCGACAACTTTCCCATTTTAAATTTAAAACCCACGTGTTAATAACTTCAAATAAATGGGGTTAAATCATTTTTAACGGAGGGCAAATCGTTTTTAACGGAGGTTAAATGACTTTTAACGTTAGTTTATGTTCTGTTACATCTATTTAACGGAGAGTAATCGGGTATAAATTTCACTGTTAAAAATGATAAAAACTTAACTTTAGATGTTTATAGTGTAAGTGACAAAATATTGAGGTTTAAAGAGTTAGTGGCTGCCAATATCGAAGTTTTTAATGCGATTTTCCCTTTTTTAGTGTCAACAGAAAAATATAGTATTTTCAAAACACCATAAATTATGCACCACGAATAACTACACGCCCTACAATAACATTTCGGAAAGCTCTTTCAAATCCTCTATCGTGCGAATGGTACAAAGATCCACTGGTATTTTTTCCAACCCGAAATTTTGACGTTTAGACACTCTTTCATGCCTTTTTTCTTGGATGAAAGCAACCATGAGTTCAAACTATATTTTGTTCCGTCTATACTGCATCTCAATGCAAACCCCAACCTTCCAACCATCTAGGCAGAGCCAACAGATCAAGGGGCTCATTCTATATTGTGTTGGACTCTCGACGAATCATTTCTAGAAAATGACACAAGAGCATATATTTGACCAGATGATATGTATTAACGCATGCGATCATACCAATACTAATGCACCAGATCCCATCAAAACTCAACAAGTTGTCACGTTTAGCCATCTTTTCGGGCGTTTTTCTCTAATGGAAACAATCACAATTTTGAAATAGTATTTTATGCTATCTCTACTGCATCTCAACGCAGACCCCAAAATTTTAACCATCAAGGCGGGAACCACATATTGAGTGGATCCTTCCGTATCGATTTGGAATCACAATGAATCATTGCTACAAAATGGCACAAGAGTATATATGCGATTGCTTGACATGTAGTAATGCCTATAATGGGTGTGATCATACTAGCAGTAACGTAATGGATACCATCAGCACTTTGCAGTTAATCGTAATTGAGCATGTGTAGTACTAGGATGAGTGACCTGTTGGGAAGTCCTCGTGTTGCACATCTCTCTATTTATTAACTGGTTTTTAGTGTCAATCGAAAAATGTTGTATTTTCAAAATGCCATGACATATGCACGATGAGTAACTACATGGTCGACAATACTATTTCAGAAAGCTTTCTTAAAGTAATGGTTCAAAGATCCACTGATGATGTTTTTGATCCCAAATTTTGATGTTTATAGTCTTTTTATGCCTTTTACTCATAGGGAAGCAATAACGACTTCAAATTCGTATTCTACACCAGCTCTATCGCATCTCAACACAGACTCCAAACTTCCAACAATCTTGGTGGGTCCCACACATCGAGTAGGTCCTTAAGTATTGGATGGTACTCACGACGAATTAGTGCTAGAAAGCAGCATAAGAATATATACGATTGCATGATATGTACTAATGGGGGAAATCATACCAACATTAATGCACCAGAACCTATTAGAACTCTACTCTTAAGCGTGTTTGGCTTAGAGTAGTACTGGGATAGGTGATCACCTGGAAATTCCACTTGTTGCACCATTCCTTTTTATTAGTTCATTTTTAATGTGAAATGAAAAATGTGTATTTTTGAACTGTCATAATTTATGTGCGACGAGTAAGGACACGATTGAAAATAACATTTTAGAAAGCTTTCTCATGGTACCCTAACGTGCCAATGGTACGAAGATCCACTGGTGATGATTTTGACCATATATTTTGACGTATAAACGCTCTTCTGGAACTTTTTTCTAGAACAGAATCAATTATGATTTCAAAACTGTATGTTTACGTCGTCTCTACTACATCTCAATGCAGATCCAAAGTTTCCAACCATCTAGGTGGGACCAAAAGATCGAGGGGGTTATTTTGTATCATGTTAGAGTCATGATGAATAATTTTTAGAAAGCGACACAAGATAGCATACATGCGATTGATGATATGTAATAACATGTGTGATCATACCAATACTAATATATCGGATACCATAAAAACTCTGCAGTTAAATGTGATTGGGCGAGTGTAGTTTTGGGATGGATAACATGCTGTGAAGTATTCGTGTTGCAATTGTCTCTTTTTATTAACTTATTTTTTAATGTTAGTCAAAAGCTGTTATATTTCCGAAAGACCATAACATATGCAACACGAGGAACTACTAGGTCTAAAAATACTACTTCAGAAAGGTCTCTCAAAGTCTCCCAGCGTGTCAATGGTATGAAGATTCATTAATGATGTTTATGACCAAAAGTTTTTTCCTTTAGACGTTCTTTTGGGATTTTTCTCGGACGAAATCAATCACAACTTCAAAACTGTATTCAATGCCATCTCTACCGCATCTCAATGCCGACCGCGAAATTCCGACCATCTAGGCGGTACCCACAGATTGAGTGGGTCATTACGTGTCAAATTTTACTCACAACCAATCATTTCTAGAAAGTATCACTAGAACATTTATACGATTGCATAATATGTATTAACTTGTGCGATCATACCAACACAAATGCACCAGATCCCAATTGAACTTCGCATCTAAGCGTGCTTGGGTGAATGTAGTATTAGGATGGGTGACATGCCGAGAAGTCCTCGTAGTTGTTTTTATTATCTCATTTTCTTAGACTCACAGGAAAAACGTTGTGATTTTGAAACGCTATAACTTATGCACCACAAGGACTTGCATGACCAACAATACCATTTTGGTAAGCTTTCTCAAAGGTTTGTGACGTGCAATTGGTTCAAAGACCAGTTGGTGATCTTTTCGACCACAAATTTTAACGTTTTGCTAATCTTTCAGATCTTTTTCTCCAATGAAAATCATGATTTCAAGTCGTATTCTATGTCGTCTCTACCACACCTCAACACAAATCTTGAACTTTTAACCATCTAGGCAGGAACAACAGATTAAGTGGATCTTTCGTATCGAGGTGGACTCATGGCGAATCATTGCTACAAAGCGGCACAAGAACATATATGTGATTACTTGACATGTACTAATGGGTGTGATTATACTTGCAGTAAGTCACTGGATTCCTTCAGAATTTTGTAGTTAATCTATGGTAACATGCTTGGAATTTTTCGTCTTGCAGCCCTCTCTTTTTATTAACTCATTTTTTAGTGTCAATCAAAAAGAGTTATATTTGCGAAACACCATAACTTATGCACCTCGAGGAGTTATATGATAATACAAGTTTGGAAAGCTCTCTCAGAATTCTCTAATGTGCCAATGGTAAGAATACCAATTGATGATGTTTTCGACCACAAATTTTGATGTTAGACGATCTTTTGGGTCTTTTTCTTGGACAAAAGTAATCACGACTTCAAAGCTGTATTATGCGCTATCTTATCGCATCTTAACGCATACCCCAAGCTTCCAACCATCTAAGCGGGACCCACACATCAATTGGGTCATTCTATATCGCGTGGTACTCATGAAGAATCATTGTTAGAAATCGCCAAAAGAGCATATATGCGGTTGCATTACATGTACTAACGTGTGCGATCATACCAGCTCTAATGCAGCAGATCCCATTAGAACTCTACAGTTATACGTGAAGGCGAGTGTAGTACTGTGATGGGTGACCTACTAGGAAGTTCCCGTGTTACATCCTCTCTTTTTGTAAAATCATTTTTATACTGTCAATTGACAAACGTTATATTTTTGAAACGTCATAACTTATGCACCACGAGGAACTATATGGCCGACTATACCATTTCAGAAAGCTTTTGGAACGTCCTGTGATGTGCAAATGGTAAAAAGACCCATTGGTGATGTTTTTTATAAATGTATATTTTGCATGTCTTTAAATCTTGATTTCCCTTTGTTTCATTTCCCTCTGTTCACTACTTTGTCTGATTTCATGCATTCGAGTCTCACTTTGTCTTGTTTTGCATTTTAGGATTTCTATGGTGTCTTTGTGTCATTTTATTGGTTTCTCATGTATTTTAGGTACTTAAAAGAGGTTTGATCAAAGCATGTGCATGGAACTTGAGGAAAAATGAAGAATTCAGATTTGAATGCGAATCCAGTGAAATGCAAATGGAGAGTCAAGACAAAGTGTCTGAAAGATCGTATCGGATAAAGGAATTAGAAATCATGGATAAAGCTCACATTTTGGAATAACATATTAAATTTATTTAGCTTCACGTTGGAAGTTGTTTCAAGTAATTTGCACTTGTATTTTTGGATTTACGGCCAGTTAAGTGGACACATATCAAATCTATCAAAAAAGAAGAGGTATCAAAAAAGGCAAATCCCTGGAATTTTCACCATCGTCCTCGGGGGCTATGGCACTGGCTGATGACTCACCTGTTCCTGCACTTTAAATCTGCTTTTTTCCGGTTTGATCCAGTTTGTTCTGGTTTACTTTTTTAATAGACTATATAATGTTTCTTAGCTACAGAAAACCTAAGTTTTTCTGAAGCTTTCTTTTACCTTTTGCCTCTCTTGTTGTTGTTGCAACCTTTGGATCCTTTTTTCATTAGATTTTTATCATTTCTAAAATTCTAGTGAAGAATTCTCTATCCTTATCTCTTACTTATGTTTTGTCTTGTATCTTTAATCGTTTTCGTTCTTATAAATGCCATGAGTGAGTAGTCTCTTATATGGATTTTTGGTAAGGTAGATTAAATGGATTTGATGTTGATTAATGATACTTAGGGTCATTAGGTTATAATTGTTCATGATTAAGATGTGCTTATTCCTAAGATTCAAATAGTTAATCAATTCTTAGGCTTATGATATTTCGCGTCCGAGAGGTGTTCGACAAATGTGTAGGTAAAGCCTAATCATGTTTTTCACATCTTAACCAATGAGATTTGATATTTGATGTGATTAGTAGACTAAGATAGACTTGCACTTGTAAGGATTACTAGCCAATTGATAACGGTTCACAAGATTTTATTCATCAATAAACTTTAAATGGACTATTGTCATGAAAGCGGATTAATCTATTAGGAAGCATTCAATGTTTTAGGAATGCATTTGATTGCGCATGTAGCATTTTTAGTTAGCGGATACTCACCCCAAATCGATGTTTTACCCATCTTTCATATGTTTTCATTATTGAATTAATTTTTTCGTTTTATTCCTTTTTGCAAATAGAAATCAGAAAACCAACAACAACCAAAAAACCCAACTAGAACTGCTTAGATTTAGGTGTTTCATCCTAATGAGTTATATTTTTTCCTTGTGGATTTGATATTCGAACTAGTGTTTCGATTGCTCTGCATTTGGATTTGTATTATGAATAAAATTTATTCGCATCAAGTTTTTAGCAATGTTGTCAGGAAAAAAGCAATAGTCATTACGATTTTAAATCACTTAGAAACTAAGTGTTTACTTTTTTTTATACTAAATTTACTTGGGTTTTGAAGGTGCATTAACACAATAATCCAATGACAAAATAAACCTGCAACCAACTGAAATCGACATCCTATAGTTAAAAAGAAAAACTGCAAAAGCAAAGAGAAAACGTTTGAATCATCTAAAGAAGCATTGAGAAATGGAACACCATAGACATTAACCACCGCAAGATGATGAGAACAAGGCCCAAGGCATGGGCAATGAAAATTATAATGCATAGAGGCCAAGAGGTCCAAAATCTTATCTTCTAGAGTAATCGGCATGATGACCCCAACATCTATGGGTACTGAACCATAATCCGCCCATCTCCTGTGAAAAAACAACTTTGAGATTGAGGCAAACTTGATAAACATGGTGCAAGTGAGAAAGTTTCATGGTTTGCCTATGGAGGGTCACCTTGATCACCTGGATCAATTTGATAGGTTTTGTGAAATCATCAAGATCAATGAGATCTTACAAGATACTTTCAAACTGCATTTGTTCCCATTCTCTCTAGTAAATAAGGCTCGAAAATGGGGAAAATTTGTAACAAAATACAATCACATCATGAGATCAATGCAAGAGGGTCTGCTTAGATCAATTTTTCTAAATATCAAGGACTGAGAGGTTGAGAAATGAGATCTCAAGCTTTGTGCATAATGGAAATGAAAGTTTATGTGAGGCGTGAGAAAGATTTAAGAGCTACACATCACAATTTCCTCACCACGGGTTCTCCAATGAGTCCCTCTAAAGCACCCTATACCGAATAGTACTCCCAAGATTTCACATGCTCTTGGATACAATGAGCAATGAAAATTTCCTTGGAGAAGAAGCTGAGAGAGTAATGATTCTTGTGGAGAATTTGGTTCAGAGTGATGGTAATTATGGAGAGGATTATGATCGATATTTGCGAGGTAGTATAAGCAATGAAGATGAGAGTAAGAGGGAAATTAAAGCCTTTAATGAGAAGCTGGATAGGATTCTGCAAGTTTTCCAATGAGCAGTCAACTATGTTGGAGAATTTTATAGGTATCATGGATACCAAGAAAAAAAACCAGGGTCTGAAAGATTCAAGAAGAAATATACTTTACTGGAGGACAACCTGGTTCCCAAAAAAGGGTACATCAAAGATTTTTGCCATCACCCCACCTTCTCCTACCAAAGCATTAATATGGAGAACCCACATGATCAAGCCTACCCTCCCTACATGCCACAAGATCAAGCCTACCCCCCCCCCCCACCACTACCCCCCCTTAAAGCCTCAAAATCAAAACTTTCAGGAAGGGTATGTAGCAAGGCATAAGTTTCAATCTCATGAATTTCAACCAAAACTGCAATATAACTCGTATCAACAATCCCTTCAAATCCAAGCCCCTCCCGCATCATAATCGGCTGAAGATGATGACATGAAAGTTATTCTGCATAAAATTTTGGAAGGACAAGCAAAAGGAGCCATGGATTTCAACCAAAATATGGCTAAAATTAACAGCAAGGTTGATGGTGCTTTTGGAAACTCTATGCCCAATATGAACGTTTGGCATATCACTTGAAGGCGTTGGATAACCAAGTAGAATTAATAGCTTCCATTTCCTCAGCAGCCAAAGGAAAACTACCAGCAAAGACTGAATTTAACTCTTCGGAGTATTGTCAAGCAATCATGCTAGGAAAAACTCCCATCTATGGACCAAGCGAAGGGTATGATGGAGTTTTAAATTTTAGTCCTTATACAACTTTAAGTGCAGAGCAATCAAATAGGTAGTTGGGTATCAAATCCACATAGAAGATAGACTAACACACTAGTAATATAAGAAACACCTAAATATAAGTAGATTCTAATTAGGGTTTTTGGTTTGTTTGCCTAGTTATCTAATTGCAGAGAAAATAGTTATGATAAACTAATTCAATAAATGAAACATATGGACCATGAGTAAGGAATTCAACTCGGGGTAATTTTTCATTGGCTAATGATGCTACATGTTCTATTAGATGAATTCCTAAGACATAAAACACTTTCTACTAGGCTAATCTACTCTCATGGCAATAGCCCATGTACAAGTCTATAGAGTGCTATTCTATAGATTAATCAAATCTTTTGACCGTAATTTATTGACTAAAAATCTTTAAGTTCAGGTCTATCTTAGTCTACCTATCACCTTAGAAATTAACTCTCGTTTGCTACGATGTGATAGGTATGATTAGGTTTTACCTACACATTCTGTCTACACCTCTCGGGAGTAAATATCATAAGTGTAGAGATTGATTAGCTTTCTGTCCTAGCATTACGAACATCCTAAACATGACGAATTTTTATCTAATCTATCTAAGCAATCATAAACCAATATCAAATTTCCCTAATCTATTTTACCCACAATCCATAAAGTAGACTCTCCACACATAATCATAAGAATAACAGAAATAATGGAATAAGAATAACAAAATATAAAATAAGAGATAGGGATAAGAAATTCTTCACTAGAATTGAAAATTTGCAAGAACAAAAATCCAAGTTGCAAAGAGTCTCCAACAATCGGCCAAGAGAAATAAGAGAAGTCAAAACTTAGGTTAATTATGAACTAAAAGGGTTTATATAGTATCCTTAATACAACTTGGTTTAAGCGGGGACAAACCGGTTAACTTAAAATTAATAAAAAAGTTGAAAAAGTATGGGAGTGGCCGCGATCGGCTGTGCGATCGGCCGCTGGACAGGCAGGAGAGCAGGCATGTGTGCTCGATGAGATTGGCCGGTGCGATCAACCGATGTACAGGCAGGCAAGCAGGCATGTGTGGTCGATGAGATCGGCTGGTGCAATCAGTCATTTGGCTGTCGCTGAGAAGGCAGGCCTGGCGCAGTATCCAGGTGAGATTGGTTTAGGCGATCGGTCGTTCAACCGATCGCTGGGCAACAGTTGGCAAGACGCGGTAGTGCTCTTGGACCGGTACAAGGACTCCTTTGCGAGAAACTTGGCCTTGGGATTCTTTACATTGGTTGGGTGATGTGGTCATCGGCCCAACCCCCGGCCAAGTTGCTGCCCTGGCCGGCCCAAGGAACACAAAGGCGGCCAAATATGCGCAAAAGGATACATTGGTGTATCCTCATAAATTCAAACCTAACAAAGAAGCTATCAGCCAAGACCAAACCTGGCATATAATCCTGAGTCATAGAGGACATACGGCAACATGGAGCTCCTCCCAAACCAGGCCAGATCAAGTCATGCACCATTCATCAAGTTGGAATTGTTGAAACTTACCATATTTGGAACTTTCCTTATATGAAAGTCTCCAAACATTTCTTTAGACATCAGGAGACTTTTTGGTACTTCTTGGAGCTCCCTTAAGAACTATAGAAGCGCAAACACGCCTTGGACTAGGCGGGTCCATCTGTGCCTTCAAATGAACCGACTGGAGCCGTTTATGGCAAGTGAGATGACCAACTGGTTTAATCACTTGCAAACCAAAACGTGGCGTTCAGGAGAGATTATTTAGGCTCTAAGGAAGTCCAAAATCAACCTACCATGTACCAGCCACCATAAGATCAGGCGGATCCCTCTTCTCTAATACTTGTTATATATGGACTGAAGGGCAGTTAATGTGTTCAGATTGCAACATCTCTATTCCTTGCAACTTGAGCACGTGTTAAATACCTTCCAAAGCAACCAAGATGTACTTAGACACCTTACATTTTCCCCTAAGCTTTCAAGACAAGCATATACACTTTCCATATTTTCCAAACAAGACATTAACAGCCAACGTCCATATACTTTAAATGTATGATTTTCTTTTCTCTTTTTAGGTTTTAGGACTGTTGCTATGAGCAATATATAAGCTCAGCACGATCTCATTGTAAAGGCAGACCACCATTAAAATAAAAAGTTGAATACAAAGTATTTTTTTCAAAGCCTTGTCTTTGAATCTTGTTCTTGTTCATTAGAAACTAAGTGTGTGATTCACTTCATCTGTATTGAAGCCATGGCAAGGTTAGATTCAAACTCCCTTGGTTCACTTTTAATGGTGTGATTCGATCAAAACCCTTCCTTTTACTTCCCTTTCCCGCTTAAGCCAATAGAGATTCTCAGTCTTGTGAGTCATGGTCATACCGCTTGTGAGATTGATACTCAATCTTACATTATTTGATATCAGAGCTAAAAGCTCCTATCTCAGGTTGTGTTAATTCAACATTTATCTTTACCTTTTATGCTTTTGTTTTGCATTTTCTTATTTACATTTTATCGAAAAACCAAAAAAAAAATATTTGTTCTTATTCTTCATTTGCATTGTTTCTTATTTATTCTTGTTATTTCTTTTTGTTTCTTTCATATAAATCTAAAACCATCTCAAAAATTTTGTATTTCAGGTTTACTTAATTTCGTTCATCATAAGACAAAAACCAAAAATATAAACATCAAATTTAGTTGCTAGTTAAGTTTAAAAAAAGATTCACAGAATATTATTTGTTTTGTCCTAAATTAATTTAAAATATCAAAAACCAAAACAAAAATATTGTCTTTTAGTTTGCTTTAAAGTTATTTTCCAAAAGAAACAAAAGCAAAAACTTCAAAATATATATACTTGTATCAATTTTACATATGATATTACTTGTGTGTTAATATCATATATTCACTAGAGTGTAGTTTCCTTATGTTGATTTGGGCCTGATATTTATTCTTCCTGTCATGCCATGTAAAAGCGTTAATGATGGAGCACTGATGACGAAAAAGACACCATGAGCATACCACAAACCGATAATAATCAAGACAATGACTATGATCAATGCCTAAACACCAACGAGTGTGACTATGGAGAAGAATCATGGCCTGAAGACTATTTAGAGACTGATTTTGAATAAGAATAAGAAGGAGAAAACCTTGAACCAGAATCACCAGATTATGACGAAGACAAAATGAGCCGTGAAAGTTGGTCGGAAGAAGAAGAAAGTTACCAAGGAGGTGATGAAAAAGAAAACCGTGAAGGAGAATTGTGGCATGAAGATACTAACCCCCAAAGTAGTATAGAAGTAGAACACGAGGAACAAGGAGTAATCTATTGTGATGAGGCGGAATATGAGGAAGAATTGCCCGATTACCACATGGCCGAACCTTCGGAGCAACAATCGGATGGTGAAGAAAATCATGAACCGGAATACATCTCATTTTTAGGCCATGAACAAGGACCATACGCTTATCTAAAATGGGAAAAATACATGGAAGATTGGTTCCAAAATAACCATTCAAGAGGAAGAAAAGATAGCCTATGCCGAAGACACCCTAACCGAATATGCCTTTAGGATTTCGGAGCAAGACGCCTACTTACGGTTAGAATATGATGAACCAGAGGCAATATGGGATGAAATGAAGCAGCTGATGTATGATGAGTTGATGAGAAACATAACAGTTCTCTGACAATACTATGTGAAGATCCATGAAAACCCCAAACCAAGAAGATGGCTTTTAGCATCATTGTCGAACACAAAACCTAGTCTACTGTCCAGAAGAAAATAAAGTGTTTTCAAAAACTTTAGGAGGAAACACAGAAGCTAAATCAATGGTTCAGCCCAAAGATTACCAGCAAGTTCCAAAGCCTCAAGCCGTAGCAAACAATCAACCATCAAAGCCATTGCCTGAACTACACGACAAAGAAAACCAGGTAAGTCCTCTGAACAGTTAAAACTAGATGAAATTATATGCTATAGATGTCAAGAAAGAGGATATTTTGTTAAGACATGTCCAACTAGATAAGTAATAAAAACTTTGCTAGTAGAACCCGAAAATATTAAGCCTAAAAGTGTTAAATAAAGGAGTTTGAATTTGAAAACTCCAGTACTAGAATAATTCACTTATCTTTGTCAAAGATTGTTGAAACGGGTCTAGGTACACAAAGATCCAACCACGATCAAGAAGAAACACCTCCTACACTAAATTGATGTTTGAACAAAGAGAAGACCATGGAGAATCCAACATCTTGAACGCCAAGCACAGAAACCAGCTTCCATGGAAAAGAGTAGTTGCTTCCTTGCAAACCGAGGTAATGCCCTAAACCCTCAAGTAAATCAAGGTACTAACTTGCCTTCTCTGTATGTAGGCCAAAATGTTTTCAGGGAAAAACCTTCTGAAGGGGGACGGTATGATGTGTAAGAATATTGAGATTATAGAGGAGAAATGTGAAGAATTGAATCTGAAAACTCAAAGAGAAGTATGAGAAAATGAGAAATGACTTAGACTTATGGAGAAGAATCTCCTAAGAGTATATTATACATTGAGTCTTTACAGCCCTTTTATAGAGGATTTACAATGTGAACACAAAAGAAAACGAATTCAAACTTGTGGATGAGTTTGAATAGAGGAGGAGCCTGTCAACAACCAATGAGAAGAGAGGAGACAGCATGGGCATGACTGTTTGGTGTGGTTGCCAAGACTGTGTGCAGCATGGGCATGACTGTTTGGTGTGGTTGCCAAGACTGTGTGCAGCATGGGCATGACTTTTCCACCTTGATTCTTCTCCCAAGGTAGCTATTTAACCATTTCAACCATGTGGTTAATAATAACCCATCCTTTTTCATTTCCCTTGTTATTCAAACTGAATTTTCGTGCTCACACTTGCCTTGTAGGTCAAGATAGGTCTTATTTGATTTTCCTATGTCAATACTCCCCCTCAAGCTAAAGACTTTGGAATCACCCTAAAGTCTTAAGCTTGGGAACCCAAGGCAACACCTCATTAAAAACCTTATTAAGGAAAACCACTTGGGACAAAACCTTAATAAGGGAAAAAGAGTGTGCTGCTCTTGGATTAGGAGACCTTTGATCATGGGTGTGATAAATCAACAAGCCCAAGTTTGCTAAAGATGTTCTTGCAAACTTTGAGACTTGCTGCTTTGTGAAGATGTCAGCTAGTTGGTCTTCACTCCTTGTATAACATGGCAGAATGGTTCCATCTTGAACTTTCTCCCTAACCTTATGGCAGTCGATCTCTATGTGCTTGGTCCTCTCGTGAACACTGAGTTTGAAGCTATGTGAATGGCTGCCTGATTATCACAATGGAAGGTAATTGGCCCTGGTTGTGCAATACCGAAATCTTTCAAGAGTGCTTTGAGCCAAGTTACTTCATTTGTCAGCTTCCTCATAGCCCTATATTCTGCTTCAGCACTAGAACATGATACCACCTTCTGCTTCTTAGTCTTCCAAGTGACTAAGTTCCCACCAACGAAGGTGCAATACCCAGTGGTTGATTTCCTATCCACCCTATCACCAGCCCAATCCGCATCACAATACCCGACAATCTCAGTGTTCCCATTCTTGCCCATCCATATACCTTGACCAGGAGATCCTTTGATGTATCTAAGGATCCTTTCTACCATGCTCCAATGATATACAGTAGGCTTTTGCATATGTTGACTTACTTGATTCACAGCAAAACACAAGTCTGGTCGTGTGAGGGTGAGGTAGATCAGCTTCCCAACTAGTCTCCTATACTGAGAAACATCCTTAAATAACTCATCAGCTTTCTCCCCCTTTCCGTTGACCTTGTAGCCATCTTCAAGAGGAGTTTTGGCCGGTTTAGCCCCAAGCTTTCCCGTGTCTGTCAACAGATCAAGAGCATACTTTCTTTGGGATAGAAAGAGCCCTTCTTGAGACCGACACACTTCAATACCCAAGAAGTACTTCAACTCTCCAAGATCCTTGATGTCAAATGATCTGTTTAAGAAGGCCTTTGTGGACTGAATTCCTTCCTTATCATCTCCTGTGATGATAAGGTCATCCACATAAACCAAGACCGCCACGATTCCTTTGGATTTTTGACGAGTGAACAAAGTATGATCTGAATGGGATTTCCTAAACCCATTATCAGTAAGTGTGGAGCTTAATTTGTGATACCAGGCCCTTGGTGACTGCTTCAACCCAAATATTGCCTTCCTAAGTCTTAGAACCTGTCCCTCTTTGCAAAAATCTTCAAGGCCTGGTGGTGGAGTCATATACACTTCCTCTTCAAGTTCTCCTTGTAGGAATGCGTTCTTGACATCCATTTGCCATAAGTCCCAACTCAGATTCGTAGCTAGTGAAAGAACAACCCTTACAGTGTGTAGCTTAGCCACCGGTGCAAATGTATCAGTATAGTCCTCTTCATATGTCTGAGTGAAACCTCTTGCAACTAGACGTGCCTTGTACCTTTCTATGTCCCCATTGCTCTTATACTTGATGGTGAACACCCACTTGGAACTCACAGCCTTCTTGCCTTTGGGAAGTTCTTGTATATCCCATGTATGATTCCTTTCCATAGCTCTCTTCTCATCTCTTACTGCATCTAACCATTCTTTCTTGCTCTCAGCTTCTTCATAAGTCCTTGGAATCTGACTTTGTTCAATCTTTCCAAGGAATGATTTCAAGATACAAGCATATACACTTTCCATATTTGCCAAACAAGACATTAGTGGCCAATGGCCATATACTTTAAATGTATGATTTCTTTTTCTATTTTTAGGTTTTAGTACCGTTGCTATGAGCACTATATAAGCTCAGCACTTCACTGTAAAGGCAGACCACTATTGAAATAAAAAGTTGAATACAAAGTATTTTCTTCAAAGTCTTGTCTTTGAATCTTGTTCTTGTTCATTAGAAACTAAGCGTGTGATTCACTTTCTTTTTATTGAAGCCACGTACAGGTTAATTTGAGAGATTCAAACTCCTTTGGTTCACTTTTGATCGTGTAATTCGATCAAAACCCTTCCTTTTAGTTCTCTTGTCCGCTTAAGCTAATAGAGATTCTTGGCCTTGCGAGTAACGGTCGTACCACTTGTGAGATTGATACTCAATCTTACATCATTGGGTATGTGTTTAGGTGTGGTAGAATGAAGTGAACCGCAAGAGGTACGAAAGGCCTTGTGATAAATCACAATTCTTAATCTAGGAGGTTTGGGGCTCGACTAGGTTAAGAGGGACAAGAGGTGCTTTTACGCAAAGAACTCTTAAGCAATAAAATTCATCTTAATTGATATTGTGGCAAAATTTGTCGAACTACGATGCTCAAAGAGCCTTGTTAATATGCTCGGCAACCTTGACCTTCTAGGGTTGACACACCATAAAAATAAAATGGTACAAAATAGAAAAAGGAAAAACTACAAAATGGAGAAACAATAAAGGAAAAACTACAGAATGGAAAAACAATAAATGGAAAACAACTTATTGTTCATGAGTCAAAAAAAGGAAAAATACGAAATGTTTGTGACCAATATTTTGAAAATACAAAAGAAAAAAACGTAAGATACAATATATTTGTAAATAGAACTTACCTTTTTACCTACGGCCAACAAATGGAAATGGCTACCTTGCCTATTGTCCATGCGCTTTCCCCTTACTCTAAAACTTGAAGTAGGTTAACATAGCGTTGGGCCTTGACGTCCTTTGTGACTAAAGCCCATGTTTCTGGTGAATTTTGTTGAGGTATTAGGTCATTGGCTTGCTTGGTGAACTTCTGACCTATGACCAATTCGCTTTGGCCCCTTGATTTAGTAGCTCTTCCATGAACATGTTGAACTACTGATAGATTTTGTGGGTCCTACTTCTCGTCATTACTCCTTTTGGCACCATTGGAGCTGTAATCTCTTCTAGGTTCATGCCTTGTAGTTGGATGGTCAGTTGGACGGAGTCTTCAAGTGTGTTGCTTCTACTAGCCATGTCGCCGCTTTATCAGGCAATATCGCCACTCAGGCCAGCCATGTCGCCATTAGCGTCGGCCCTGCCATGGAAGTCCTCTAGTTGCCATTCTCTGGATCAGGTCCTTCTGCCTGGCCATCTGATCTGGTGAGGCTTCAAACTCACCCTTTTACGCGTTGTACCTGAAAACAATCGAGAGAAACATACAAATATGCAAAATGCATACCACAAGCTATAGAATGCAATCCTATCTGTGAATGGATGCAAAAAGGATGGATAAATGGCCTAAAATGCTAATGAAGACAAGGAAAATAGTGGTAAAATACAGGGTGAAACAATGCAAAAATCGTGAATATCAACTTCTTCGAGGACTTGCCTTTTACTCGTCCTCGAGGAAAATAAGCAAAGACAAACCAAAAAAGAGTTTTGAAGACTGGACCTCCTACCAAAATCATGCACAAAAACCTAATCCCAAAATCTTTAACCAAGAGTATTATAATATCTGAATCAAGCCTATTTCTCAGTAACTCTTACACATGCTGCAATGTTAATCTCAGGTTACGCTATGCGGAATCAAATCCCCTAACTCATTAACATTCAATTAGACACATAAGTGAATCTTACAATGTATCAATCAAGACAATTTCATTTGGCTATAGAAAGTGGTTTCAAAAGTGAGGTTAGGTGGTTCAAATAAGCACAATGGTTCTCTTAAAGGGAATGGAACTTTCACAAAATACTAAAAGTTAAGAACAATGATGCATACAAAGCAAGACTTTCATCTACCCATGCTCCAGTCTTAAAACTCTTTGTCTTAGACTCAAGTAAATCTCATCTTAAGTGACTTCTACCCTTTCAAGACTTTTTTGTCCTATACTTTCTCTTTTCTCACTTTGAACTTATCCTTCAAGAACTCGGAGGAAAACAATCAACTAGCTTATGAGAATCACTTCTTCATTTCTAGCTCTTTTTATTCTTTTCTCCTCTACTCTTTGACAGATGAGCTAGGTTTTGCCTTCCTTAAACTCTTCGAGGAATTTATAACTTTAAAACTTAGGGCTAACTTTTTGTAATTACCGATCGATTCTCATTCTCTTTTATTATGCCAAGTCCCACAAATCTGTTTTTGGGTTCCTATCATTCTTTTTTTCTTCTTTTTCTTTTAATCTCATAACCTGAACACCCTAGAGTAGCCAACCCAAATCCTATCCTATTTTGAGAATGTGTGGTGAAGCTAGCATCTACAGGAAATTCCTAGCCTTGTCATTGTCAAAACTCAAGATGTTTTGCAAAGTAATCATTCAAGAAAAAGGCCTTACACAATATTCACACACAAGAGTAATATTGGCTTCAAGGAAAGGATTGTTTCGGGGAGTGGTATAACCATCTGAAAGAGGGGGATCCGGCCATCCAAGTTAGCAGAGAGTTGTAAAATAATGAAAGAAAACTTGAATGTGTATATCGGTATCCATGAACAATTCTTAGGAAAGATGCAAGCAAGACAATTTCAATTCTAGTTCAAGTTCAAATTTCAGTTCAAGTTCAAATTCATGGAGTTATGATCAAATTAACACATATTTCAATACCAGAGAATGATCTACCAAGTAGGTTATGGTACAATGCAAAGTTTCCTAAGTTTTGAAATGGTGCAAGCATCATAATACTCTTAAAAGGAGTTACAATCCTAGACCTAAGTGCAACTTAAGAAAGGTAATCTGATCATTGGTCCATATGCAAAAGCAAGTGAAAATCCTATATGCTTCTAAACTCAATATTAACATATGAAATGCAAATGACATGAAATTTTTTTGTGTCTTGAAAATTTTCAATATTTGTGTTTTTCTAATGCATAGGTATATGTTCAATGCAAATGATGCAAATGCGACTGTTAGTGTCCTTTCCCCCGGACTTATCTCTCACCGTCTCGGTGAGAAAATAACTATGAGAGAGATGTGAAAATAAAAGAAAGCAAAAGATGAAATGAGATGCAAGTTCGAGTGACCAGTAGCTCTTTATTGGGGGAGAATGGATCGAGGGAAGTAGAGTGCACATTTTTGGTTGGTGCGGTCATGTTGGTTGACTGGCCATGGCGATCGGCCAATCGGATCGGCCAACGGGATTGGCCAACCAGCCGATTGCACAATGTCTAGGAGATTGGCCATTCTACCTTCCTGTGCAATCGACAATAGAGCTCGGCCAACCGGCCGATCGCACAAGTTCAGCGGCTTGCCCATTTTGACCCCACAAGATCGGCCAACCGGCCGATTGCGGATTGGGCAGTGATATTCGCTTTGCCTCAAGTCCTTCTTTTTCCTCTTGTTTGTACCTTGACTTTTTAGGCCTATTCTGTAGATAACTCGGTCGCAACCTTTGCTCCGATTGTTCTGCCTTGTGCCCACCCAACTTGTCATTCTCACTAGACTTACCATTGCTAGCATCTTCCTTCCCCATGATACCTTCATATTTGGTCAACACTAATGTCTTTCTGTTCATATCCTCCAAACCTCCAAAGATCTCTACAGAGAATACCTTGCTTTCAAAAGTGGGGTTCTTGCTGGACTCTATTATGCTGAATTTGAGAGTAGAGGTTCTCAAGTTGAGGTCAATCATACCTTCTGCACGTCGACTATAGGTCTTGCGGTGGCTAAGAATGGTATTCTCAATATTATTGGGTTGATTGACTCTTCATCCATCTTGAGCACACACAAAAATCTGTGGAGATTATTGCATCGCTAACTTTCACTAGTAGATTTCCAGTACCCCAATAGAAACCCTCTTGTACCTATCTACCAAGATCAAAGAGATGAGAGCCTTCTTGAAGTTCGATAGGCCTAGTTTTTTGGAGACTTTCCATGCCATTATCCTCACACTAGCTGCATGATCCACCACGCATTTACCAAAAGACAAAGGTCCTAAGGTACAAGGAATGGTGAAACTACTTGTATCTTGAAGTTTCTCGTGTGTAGAGCCTTGGAGTATTGCACTTCACTCATGATTGACCATTGACATTCCTTCCTTGACAACCCTTTTCTTTCCATCTCATCTTACTTGAACTTTTTAATCATTGGATGATCATTCAGCCAGTATGGTAGTGACCCTGTGATTGAGCTTAGTAGGCTCCTGAGCTTCTTGTAGTGCTGTTAGAGGATTTACTCCTTAAACATCTCGGAAACGGAAGTTTCTTATATGACTCTAGATGATAGGGCTCTTTGTCCTCCTCAATCACTTCCTGAACCTTTGGAGGGACCTATTCAACTTATACTAGGATAGGGTCAACCATCTTACCATTTTTTAATTCAAAAGCTCATCTCCACCTGATGTGTTGCTCTGGGAGTGGCCCTGTGATACGCTTGATGTTTTGCGCTGCCTGATCATATAGGTGGAAGAAGTCCTTGAAATCATTGTAGATTTTTCTCTCCACCTTACGGCTAATCCTTTCTTGTAAGCCATCCAGGAATTAGGCCATTATAGTGTCTCCCCGTCATCATTGAGTTTCATTCGGTTTCTTAGCTTTTTAAACTCCTCATAGTACTCCTCCACTGACATTGTTCTCTGTTTAAGAGTTCTAAACGACGTTGTAAGTCTCTATGGAAATAAGGTGGCACAAACCTTTGCCTCATGAGGTCTTTCATGTCGACCAATGAGTCTACGAGCCTTAGTCTCTTCCTCCTACGGTCGAAAACCTCCCGATCCCACCATATTAGGGCATTATACATGAGCTGAGCCACGGCCATGGAGATCTTCTTTGGCCCTGGCTGGTTGTAGTGATCAATGATATGATCCATCCTACACTCCCAATCTAGGTAAGCCTCGGGGTCAAATTTTCCTACCAATCTAGAAAACGTTAGTTTGACATCAGAGTAAGGTGGCCGGTTGTTCATTAACTCTTCATCATCTTCAAGATGTCATGGGGGTGCTCTCGGCCTAGAGATTGTGGTCGTGTGGCCGGTAGCCATCATCTTCCCCCGGGTAGTGGCCTTCTTAGTCCGGTTGTGGCCTAGGGTGGTTAAAGACCTTGGCGTGCCCTTGGTCATTGCTAACCCTCAACCTGTATGTTTCTTAATGTTTGGAACCTCGCCGGTTGTTCCACTCATTCAAGCCTCTCTCCGATAGTGGTGAGTAGGGTTTGGAGTGTGATAAACATAGTTATCATGGCCTCGGTCGCATCTTGGTTGTTGGTTTCAACCATTGTGTTCTACAAAAAAAAAATAGGTAAATTTCTCCAAAAATATATTTTAGGAGTATTAACTCTACATAAAAAAAGAAATAGGCGATATGAAAAAGGAAAATTGACTAATATTATGCCGATTTCTTTTAGTAGTTTTCTTAAGGTCAGAATTATAATGGAAAAGGATTTCAAAATAATGAAAAGATTAAACTTAAAAGGAAAAATTACGAATGCAAGGAATTCTTGTCTTTTTTTTGTTTTTTTGTTCCTAAGGTTTAATGAAGATGCGTAAGTGATGACTGGATGTAGAGTTATATTATTTTATTTTAAAGCTGAATGAAACTAGATCTAATGCACGAATTGAAAAGGTTAAGATAAGAAAGATACAATCTTTTTTTAGAAGTTTAAGCTTTGATATAAAAAATGATGCAAGCTTGGGGTCGTGGTCATGATGCTCTCGGAGCGCTACAAGGAATTCTTGCCGAGAAACTCGGTCTTGGGCTTCGTTGGTATTGTTTGGACGTGCATTTAGGGGTGGTGGAATGAGATAAACCACACGAGGTATGAAAAGTCTTGTGATAAATCACAATTCTAGATCTATGAGGTTCGGGTCTTGACAAGGCTAAGATTCGGGAAAGAGGTGAGTTTGCGCAAAGACTCTTGAGGAAGAAATTTGATCTTTATTGATATGTGGAAAACGTTATCGAACTACAATGTTGAAAGATCCTTATTAATATGCTCGGCAGTCTTGACCTTTTAGGGTGGACACAATTCAAAAAGGAAGAGGTACAAAATACAAAAAGGAAACTACAAAAAAATGGAAAAACAATAAAGGAAAAAAGTACTTATTGTTCATGACTCAAAGAAAGGAAAAATACTAAAATTCCTAACGTGCAAAAAAGAAAAGTCAAGATACAAAATATATATTGAAAATAGACTTACCTTCTTACCCTCAACCAAGAAAAGAAATGGAAGTGTCCACCTTTATTGATGTCCATGCATCATGCCTTAATCGTGAGTTTTGAAGTAGGGTTACATAGGATTGGGGCTTGACCTCCTTTTCAACTAGAGCCCATGCTTCTGGTGAAGTTTATTGAGGAAGTATACATTTGGCTTGCTTGGTGAACTTCTAGCCCGTGGCCAAGTTGCTTTGGTCCACTTAATTTATAAGCTTTTACACGAACATGCTGAACTTGTGGTAGAGTGTGCGGTCCTACTTTTGGTCATTGATCCTTTTGACACCATTGGGGTTGTGATCTCTTCTAGGTTCATGCCTTGTAGTTGGTTGGTAAGTTGGGCTGAGTCTTCAAGTGTGTTGCTTGTGTTGGCCATGTCGTCGCTTGATCCAACCATGTTGCCACTCGGGCTAGCCACATTACCATTCCTACTGGTCGTGCCGTGCATGTCCTGTGGTTGACCATTCTCTGAATCAGGTCCTTATGCCCGGCCATATGATCTGGAGCCTTCATTAGAATGGGAACAACTTTAACTTTAATGCATCTTCTGAGATCCCATTTGTAACAACTCTGACCCGTGGATGGGATACCGTGTAACACCCCCTGAACCTTAATAAGGATCTTTGGGGTGAATCATGGTCGAACTAGGATGGAACATAGGAATGGCCGAGAAGATTGGCCAAAGATGATCCAGAACCGCCCATGCTAACTCAAGTCGGCCACACCTTGAGCTGGCTAAGTGGCCGGGAACCTCAACCGAGCTGGGCAAGTTGGCCGACAGCTGACTGAGTTGGCTGACAGTTGGGCGACTTGGCCAAAATCTGGACGAGTTGGCGGCACCTAGGAGGCTTGGCCAGCAAATGCATGACTTGGTCGGCAACTGGGCGAGTTGGCCGACAAATGGGTGGGCTTGCCAGAAACTTAGCTTAGTTGGGTGAACTGAATTAGCTACAACTCAAGCTTAGTGTAGTAAGATAGTTGACATATCCAAAAGACATGTCCAATGTGCAAAGGAGTGTCTCTTGGCAAAGAGAGGTGCCCATTCACCAAAAGATGTGACCCAATTTCCAATCCAAATGGATGGTGGAGATTGAATGAGAAAATGTGCGAACGAATGGTTGTGTCTGATGGAATATGACTCTAGACCCCTATATATAGGAAAGGATTTCGTAGTCTAAGCACACACACACATACACACACACTTACACACGCGCATGGGAGAATGTCCGATTGATCGGGTGGGCGGGGGAAATGGGTGATACCTTCCATGCTGGATAGTCGACTAAGTGTGCTCTATGGCCGGACCGAGTATGTCAGTCCGAGTGATTGGGTGATCCCTTCCACAGCCGGATAGTCGACTGGATCTGTCTTGTGGCTAGAATGAGTATGTCAGTCCGAGTGATTGGCTTGCCATGGGATTGGATGATACACTTATGGCTGGATGGTCGACCGGGTGTGTCGTATGGCCGGACCGAGAGTGTCTTGGGCTAGACTTGGGCCGAAACTTACGGCTGGATGGTTGGCCGGGTTGGTCGTATAGCCGGACTGAGAGTGTCCTTGCAAGACTCGAGTCCACATTTATAGTCGGATGGTCGGCCAGGTGTGTCCTATTGATAGGGTATGTCCTTTGGGCGTACCGGGTGTGTCTATGGCCAAGAATAGAGTAACCTAAAGACTCTGAAAGTAGATACGGTCTGAGAAGGACAAATCGGGAATGGGGGAAGCCCAGTATGTTTGTGTGCTTGGTCTTTGGGGATGTTTGGTTGAATGACTAAGTACCAAAGGGATCGGTTCGACCTAAGCGTCCCTCGGGTGGATTCCGTTGAAGATGCGCGATCACGACACGAATAGGCTAAGGTGCGTAATGAGTATCTTCTAACTTTGTTAGATAGATGGAATCTAGGCTTCTAAGTATATTGTTGCATAGAAGGGAATGACTTGAACCTAAAAAGGTTTAGAGTAATGAAAATAGTTCCGCTGCCTAATGATAAGGCCTATTGCTTTAATCTTAGAAACGGCTAGGTAAAATTGTAGATTCTAAGATTGAACCTCATCGGTAATTAAGGGAATATGAGATAAAATGCTGAAAGCTTGGCTAATAGGTAGGCTGAGCTGGAATGCCTTAACAACATCCTAAGTATGGTCGGGGTAGGGTGATCTCACTCAGATTCTTGGGGATTCCGAAAAGAAACAACTTTTACGAACTGGGAGTGATACAAGCCCCGATTCAAGGCTTATATGCGCGTGGGCTGTTTGGAGAAGGTTAGGTAAGAAACTCGACCTTAGACTTCTTGGATAGGGGTTTTGGGGTTGGTATTCGATGGAGGGGTGAAGTGAACCACACGAGGGATGATGAACCTCGTGATAAATCACAAACTTAGAGCTAGGAGGGCTGGTCTCAACTAGGTTCTAAGCGCACAAGATTCTTTGAGAGAAAACTTGTTGGAAGAAAGTTCTATCTTAATTAATATCAAAAAGGTTG